>JAPMOR010039452.1:154658-306977 GCA_026543865.1 Argiope aurantia | reverse complement strand
AAAGTGAAACATGCATGTAGCAATGAAGTTGAGAATAAAAATTATATAATAAATGCTGATATGGAAATTGATTTTCAATGAAAAGACCTGTTTTTATTAAAACAGAAATCACTGAGGTGCACAGTGTTATAACAGGATATTATGATAACAATCAATTTCAGTTTAAATACAAGAAACTAGTGACATTTTATTTTTAACAATAGAAAAGTTGTTTGATATAAATTCACTTTGAATCCATCACAAATCTGCAAATGTAATTAGAAAACTAGTAATATTCACTTCCACCTAAGTTTAGCATTATAGCAGTTTTTATTTGTGAAACAGGAGTTTGTTTACTTTCATTAATTAAATTTAGATAAGATTTTGTAGAAAAATGCAATGTAATATTCATGTAAACATTTTAAAACCTTCTAAGCATATTCAAAATTATGAGAAATTTCATCAAATGGGAATAAAGTAAATTAGAAATGCCCTCACGATTTTGTTTGATTGTTTTCGACGGCAAATTACTTACCGATTTCTTTTTCTTCGAAGAGTTTTTCTAGCAAATTACTGGAACAGTTATATTTAATAAATGGACACACACTGAATGAATTCTTCAAACTGATCGGAGCATATCACCGACTTCGAAGGCGTGAAAAAATCTATACCAAAGCTATCAACTCAAGTCGCTTCATACTTGGCGGAGAACGTTAATGGCAGAGTAATCGACGAAAGCGGTGCGGATGAAACTTAAATGCCATGCGCAGAAGTTCATGACCTGTGATTTTTACGTCACATTAATTGACCCCATTGAACGGACCGGTTATTCTTGGAACGCTGCATCCCTTTGACAGTTTCCCACCGGCGGCACCGTTTAGAGTGATGCAGGGAGCACAAAAACTGGACATCTCATCAATGGAGTCGTGTCCTCTTTACAGATGAGAGTCGTTTTAGTGCCACAAGCGATTCCCAACGCCAGTTGATTTGGAGAGAGGTCGGGACACGGTTTCATCCCAGTAACATCACGGAAAGAGACCGTTTCGGTGGTCCTGGAGTTGTCGTCTGGGGAGGCATTATGATGAACGGGCGGACTGAGCTCCACGTTTTCGACAGAGGTTCTGTAACTGGAGATCGCTATTGTCAGGAGAAGATCCTTCCTCATGTGTGTCTGTTCCGAGGTGCCATTGGATCAGACTTCGTTTTTATGGATGACAATGCACGGCCACATCGGACTCATGCTGTTGAGGAGCTCCTGGAAAGTGAAGATATCACTCGAATGGATTGGCCGGCGTGCTCCCCTGATTTAAATCCGATAGAACATGTGTGGGATGCTTTGGGGAGACGCCTTGCGGCACGATTACGTCCTCCTGGGAACACCCGACAACTTAAACAGATGCTGATTGAGGAATGGGCATTCTTACCTCAAGAAGTGTTGGACAATCTGGTGCTGAGATGGGGAGACGGTGTGAAGCAACCATTGCAGTAAGGGGAGGGCATATCCCATACTAAGGAACATCTGCTTGCTGTTCTTTCTCTTGGACAAACAATCATGTGTAACGATACTATGAGTTCAATAAAGCCTTTTTTTGTTTGATTCCATACTGTATGCATTGTATTCATTTCTGCGCAACTATGCTTCGTCATTCTTTCAGAACAAAATGCTGTATCTCATTTCTGAATTTCATGTCTCTCAGATGATTTCTCGTGAAGTTATGGCAAAAAACATACCTGTTGCTTAAGTTTTGCACACCAGTGTATACATATATATAACCAATCTAAAGTAAGAAATATTTTGAAAACGAAACGAAATAGTATCGGAATCGCAACTAAAAATTATTTTTTTATTCAAACTAAAACCAAAGAAGGAGCAGGAAAAACTTCATAGTATTTAGAGATCGCAAATGCAGCTACTTCTAAAACACAGGCGAATTGATACAAAAGTAATATTAAAATTACAGTAATTTTCAGTAATATTAAAATTACATAACTCTACGTTATTACGTTTTAATGGTATTAATTTTTATAAACAAGTTAAGGAAATTCCAATGGGAACAGCTTTCTCAAGTGCTTTAGCTAATATTTTTCTACATTACTCTGAGAAAAAAATAATTAAATATAATTTAATAAACGGGTGGAGGTATATTGATGACCTACTTTTGATAAACTTCGACAATACTAATATTTTTACTAATTGCTATCCAAAATATTTAATTCTAACAGAAACAAATACAAATCAGCTTGAGGCTACCTTTCTGGATTTAAAAATCGAAATTGCTAATGATAAAACAATAGTTGGTATCTACGATAAAAGGGATGAATTCAACTTTAAAATTACAAAACTATGTAACTATCATTCCAATCTAAACTCTAAAATTTTCAAAAATCGAATTTTCTCACAATTTAACAGGATCAAAAGGGTTTGCAATAATAAAAATTCTTATATTGAAGCAGCAAATAACCTCATTAAAAATTTAATTAAAAATGAATTTCCTAAAAATTAGTGTAATGTCAACTTTTTAATTAAACAAGGTATGATTTGGGATTAATCCTTTACCTAAAATAAAAATAGAACTTTCCTTGCATATTAAATCACTCAATAGATGGCGCTGGGAGACTATAATTATTATTTACCTTTAATACGTTAGCTTTGTGTCTTTAAAAAGCGGGAATCACAATCGATAGCTTAAAATTTCCTTGTTGCTGGTGATATGTTCATTCCTTTTTGTTTTTTCTTTAGTGGTTTAAGTGTTTTTAGTGTTTATTGTTATTTTGTTATTGTATTTTTGCTTATTAGTGGTTATTTTCTTCTATTTGTATAGTCTTTTCTGTTTAAATGGTATATCCCTTAGGCCTAATTTCAGGGGGTTTTCGGGTCACGAGGAATCATTATTAGGCATTTTTATCGGCATTCCCTCACAGAAAAAAATCCCTTTTTTTGAATCCCTGTCTGAGGGTGACCCTTGAAAAAGTCTTCAGGCCGGATTCTTTTTTTATTTGGTTTATTTGATTTTCCTATTAACTTGATTTTAATACTTTTGTATATATATATATTGGACGACTTTTCTTCTGCCGATTAAAACTACAATTTGTCGTCGAACTACAATTGTAGTATCTAGGTAACATACGAAATTTCATTTATTTAAGTCATTGCCTTTTCCAGTTAACTCGCTTACGTGAATATGAAAGTAAAGACAGACAGTCAGTTCCTGATGGAGTTGGTTCTAGATTAGTTAAGGATCTACATTTCAGATATTACGGCTATGTATCAAATTTTATTTATCTGTCTCTTTATAATTTGTAGTTATCGCATTACTTGTATTTGATCAGCCGAACAGACTTCCTTCCTTTGAACGGATTTAGTACAAAATTTGGTAAGATTTTGCAAGTGTGTTGCTAAGTCCATATGTCAAATTTCATTCGTTTAGCTTAATGCATTTTTGAGTAACTCGTTCACAGACAGACATGCATAATGCCAAAAATGTATTTCTCGTACTAAGAGAGGTCTAAAACGTGGAGATTGATCAATATCTCGCACTTTTCTGTCTCTTTTGAAATGAATTTAATGACAGTTGTAGCACCTCTTTTTCCCCTTGAACAGTGAGCGTCGCCTTGTGGCGTTTTGCAGAAGACAACCAGTTGAACAGCAGACCTGCACCCTGAGGTCGACTTTTTCCCATGTGCAAGCCTTGCGCTAACGCCGACTGCTTTCGGCTGGATACCGTGGAATCCCTCCACCACACTGTTCTTTAACCTAATCTTCTATGTGTGTCTGTAGTAATAAATGCTTGTAAATTTTGTAGTGTAGCTGTGTTTGTGTAGATTAAAAATAGTGTATTTAAAACCGGGCAGTTCCTTAGAAAACCACAACACACCACTATAAAATGTGGCGCCAAAACGTGGAGCCGATCCAAGGATTAGATAAGTAGTTTTTTTTTTTTTTTTTTCTGAAAATACTAGAAAATTTATAACATAAATTGTTTTATTCTAATTTAGAAAACTGTAATGTAACTTTGGACAATAATTTTTGCTTTAAGAAACCGTTTTGTAAGTAACGGAACCAGGTATTAATGGGTGTTCGGATTACGCACTTTTCTTGATAAGTTTATTGAAAATACTTTGTGAGTATTCATTTTGTAATGAGATATCTTTTTGAAACCTATGAAAGCTTTGTTTATGTGCTTCATTTCTGTACACCATCAAAATGAAATTTTGTTTTTATTGAATCGTTTCGTTTTGAGACGAAACAGATAGATTATTGTTTTATTATAGAATGCTTTATCTTTTTAATTTGGCCTATCCAGTGTTCTATTCTTCTTTTTGTGTCTCTATACTGCATTGTATTTAAGAATAGGCAATTAATCAATTTTGTTTTGTTCCTTTTATTAACGGTAGTTTTCTAAAACTAAAAGAAGGAAAAAAAAAAAAAGTAGATGAAAGTATTCTTTTTTTTTTTTTTTTTTCCTCCCGGAATAATAAAAGTTTCAAGAAGAGAAATTGTTTTATTGATTTATTTATATGTTTTATTAATTGTTTTATAGTATTTGAAATACACCATGTATGTTCCTTTTTTTTATTCAATAAGAATGCTTCTTAACTTAAATTTTACTTGGTATTATTCTAAAAATCGTATTTTCTATTTTTTAAATGATAAGTATTACGTTTTTTTTTTTATTCTTGTAAAATTTTAATATATGATTTTCTATTGTTATTTTGAGAAATTCGCTAATATATCCCAAACATAATTTTGTTTTACAAATGTTAATTGGGATTTTTTAAAATATATTTTTGCATATTTCACATATTGAAAAGTGAATTAGAAATTGTGTATCAGTAAAATGTTAATATTGATTATTTCTTTTTTAACGTAATTGCAAATTTTATTGTTAGTATTTTGAATTTAAAATGAACTTTTTAGGAACATTGACTTTTATCTGAACATTTCTCAACTGACTGTGCTTAGAGAAAAATAACTTTTAATTTGGTGTCGCGTAAAGATAAACGTTCAATATGGAATTTATGTCCAAAGGTAGGAAACAAGATTTAATAAAACTTGCCACAGAACTTGGTGAGGAGGTGGAAGGCGATCTTAAAATGTTTGAACTACGCGTATTAATATTGAAAAAGTCGATTTACAAAGAAGATTTAGACTTTGTGAACGATACCCTAGAAAACATTATGACTGAAAGATTAGAACGTGAGGATGAAAAAGAAAGAACAGAACGGGACAGAGTTTACGAGTTGAAGAAACTCTGTTTGCAAGTGGAATCTCAGAAGTTGGAGCAGACTTCTGGACTTGAACTTTTGCTTGCAGACTAACAAGCTACATTTAACTTGAAAAAGTTGTTCCCTGACTTTGACCCGCAGGATGGGGACATGACCCTATTCTTAAATCTATTCGAACGTCAAATGAAAATTCTAAAAATAGGTAAGCAGAACTGGGTTGCTCATCTTTTAGGGCTACTACCCAATAGTGTGGTACAGCTCATCGCAAGAGAACCAGAACAGGAAGCACATAACTTTGATCATATTAGATCCATGTTACTTCAACGGTTTAAATTAAGCGCTGAGAGGATGCGGCAACTCTTTGTAACTCACAAGAAAAAACCTAAAAGCACATGGAAAGGCTTCCATTTTGAACTGCGTAGCTATTTTGAAGCATGGCTAGCATAACGAAGATTGAAGAATTGAACATAACGAAGATTGAAGAATTAAAAGATCTAATAATCTTGGATCAAATGAAGAAACGAGTTCTTCCCGAAGTCAAGAACTATTTTATTGATGTATGTAGAGAATGGGCTACCCCAAATGATCTAGTGGAGAAATTGGACAGTTATGATAACTTACTGCTCTCTAAACCTAAAGCTTCTCCCAAAGCCACATGAAACAAAAGCTATTTACCCAAAAAGGAATCAATATCAATCAACCCGATTTGAACAAAGAGATGATAGACAGTCTTCTGTGGATTCCCAGTCAAAGTAGGCGGAATCCCGGGGTCCCCAGTCAAAGTAGGCGGGATCCTAGCTACAAAGACAGACCCCCTCTATCATGCTATGAATGTGGAGTTGTAAATGCAAAATGTGCGAAATGTAATCCTGTGGTTCAAGGAAACAGCACTCAACCTCCAACCCTTAATCACATGAACTTTTATAGTATCTCAATGGAAAGCCAGCCATTAAGCATTATTGAAATTACGATTTGTGGTTCCCAAGCAGCAGTGTGTTCTGACACTGGGGCTACACATTCGGTAGTCGGAGAAAAACTTTACCATTTCCTCAAGAATAATGGACGAAGATTCGAAAATAGTACTGTTGACATGGCCCTATTAAGTGTCTCCTGGTTGTACCTGTTGCATCCCATGCCTGTCAACTTTGAGAAAATGAAAGTACCCATCTCTCAGACGAACAAAGGACGAAATTCAATTCCCTGCTCAAAGGGTACGAGAAATGTTTCCAACCAGGGGGAGAACCACCTCCTTTCATCGAGCATCGAATCAACACTGGTAATCATCTCCCAGTCGCCGTACTACCGTATAGGATGTTTCCAGCTAAAAAAGAAGCATTGAAACACGAAATTGATCGCTTCCTTGCTTATGGAATTATTGAAGAGTGCAAGTCACCATATGCTTCTCCAGTGGTCCTAATTCCAAAAGCCAACGGTACCATGAGACTTTGTATAAACTACAGGAAACTAAATTCCATCATTGTTCCAGACTCTTATCCATTGCCACTAATGGACGATCTTCTACATGAGGCAAAGCCGACCCCTTTCATGTCAGCAATTGATCTGAAAGCCGGTTATCATCAAGTAAAGGTCCATCCAGATGACCAAGACAAAACATCGTTTGTTTGCCCTTATGGAACATACCGCTTCAAAAGGATCCCATTTAGACTCAGAAATGCACCGGCAACTTTTCAAAGATTACTAGACCGTTTCCGCAATGGTCTGGAAGATATCTTTACTCTCGTTTACCTAGATGACATTTTCATTTTGTCAGAGACATTTGAAAAACACCTCTCAGACTTGCAGTGTGTCTTTGAAAGACTGATCCTCTTCAAACTTCAAATCAACCATGAGAAATCCTGCTTTGCATCCTGCAAAGTGAAATATTTAGGTTTTTGGATAACTCAGAAAGAAATGGAAATCGATCCTGAGAAAATTGCCTCTATCCAGAGCATCTCACCTCCGCAGAATGTTAAGCAGGTCCCATCGTTTCTACAGACTTGTTCCTGGTTCAGAAGATGCACACAAAATTTATTTCACGGCCCCTCAGTGATTTCACAAAAAAGAAATCTCCTTGGAATTGGGGATTTTCCCAGCAGACTGCATTCGAAACCGTAAAAAGTGCCTTACAACACCCCCAGTGTTGAAGCAAGCTAATAGCACCAAGCCATATATTATCCGGACTGACGCAAGCCACTATGCACTTGGAGCTGTTTTACTTCAAAGTACCGGATCAGAAGAACATCCAATCGAATATGCAAGTCGACTGCTCACTCAAGCAGAACGCAATTATTCAACAACAGAACGGGAAGCTCTGGCTGTTGTTTGGGCTTTAAAGAAATTTCGTGGTTATTTAGAAGGTTCTGAAATCACTGTGGCATCCGACAACCAACCTTTACTATGGCTCTTAACTTTAAAGTCTTCAACGGGACAACTTGCTCGATGGACTCTAGAAATTCAAGCTTTCAACCTGAAAGTTTTGTATGTTGCTGGAAAAGCCAATGTAGTTGCAGACATGCTCAATAGACCTGTATGTGATGAGAAAGAATCTCCTTGTGAAGTGTGTAACATAGCCATTGCTGACCTACCTGTCAGAAGTGCTAAAGACATGCGTGAAGCCCATCTTGTTGATGAAAATCTGAAAAAGATTATTGACAGTTTCAAATCTACTCAGAAAACAGAAGATTATGCCAACTGGACAGAACGTGGGTTTTTAATGAATCAAGGTGTTCTTTACAGATATTTACCAGATGCTGATTCCGAAGAGGCACAACTGGTAATTCCTTCTTCAGAACGTGATTCTATTATGGAAAAACACCATGATGATCCGATGGCCGGTTATTATGGAAAAGAAGATACGTTTCAAAGAATTGCTAGACGTTATTATTGGACTGGTATGAAAAAATACATAAGTGATTATGTAAAAAAACTGTCTAGAATGCAACCGATATAAAGCCAACAACCAGAAGCCAGCTGGCTTACTGCGAACCCCAGTCTAGTCTCAAAGATTTGAGATAATCTCGATCGATCTTTTTGGTCCATTGCCAAAGACTGAAAATGATAAGCAATGAATATTTATTATTGAGGATTGTGCAAGCCGATGGGTTGAACAATTTCCACTATCTCAAGCAACTGCTAGTCAGTGTGCCATTACACTCATCGAGGATGTATTCTTGAGACATGAAATTCCCAGACGAATCATTAGCGACAATGTGTCTCAATTTGTCAGCGCCGTTCTTCAACAGGTGTGTTGCATCCTCATCATTAGCCAAAATCTCATTCCTATTTATTTTCCTCAGTCAAATCCTGTAGAGCGAAAGAATAGACATTTAAAGCCTCGACTGGCCATATTGGTTGGAGACGATCACGGGAACTGGCATTCGAAGTTACCAATGATTAGTTTCGCCATGAATACCGCAGTTTGTGATACCACTGGCCATACACCTGCTTTCCTCCAATTCGGAAGAGAATTAAGGACTGTTGATGATGTAGTACGAGATTTCAAAGCAGTTGTCGAGAATGACAATTTTGTACCCGAGATAACACCTTATCTTAAAAGATTTGCAAACATCATGTACGAATTAAGGGAACGGATAGAAATGAACAAGACAGAAGGAAGACCAATTTAAACGTAAAATGTCGAAATTTGCACCACGTCGAGATGGTCCATACATCATATTAACGCAGCGTTCTCAAACTACTTATGAAATTTCTGGACCAAGTGATCCATCCACCTCCTTAGGAATATATCATACCTCAGCTCTACGTTCGTACAGTCAAAACATGGAAGCAGATATACCACTGCATCTGAGACCGATCACCAAAACTTAAATCCCTTTCCTCAGGAACCAATAGACCTCCAGACAATTCAAATTTTGTCTTTTTGCCGTCGTCGGAGCCAGAGGGGGAGATTGTAGCACCTCTTTTTTTCCCCTGAGCAGAGAGCGCCCCTTTCAAGACAACCAATTGAACAGCAGACCTGCACTCTGAGGTCGACTTTTTCCCATTCGCAAACCTTGCACTAACGTCGACTGCTTTCGGCTGGATACCGTGGAATCCCTCCACCATACTGTTCTTTAACCTATTCTTCTATTTGTGTCTGTAGTAATAAGTGTTTGTAAATTTTGTAGTGTAGCTGTGTTTATATAGATTAAAAATAGTGTATTTAAAACCGGACAGTTCCTTAGAAAACCACAACACACCACTATATAGTAAAAATTAATGAATTCTCTTTATCAAAGCGTATGTGGGCAAACGATCGCCATAGTCTTTGCTGGGAAAGATGGTTTGATTCTTTTCAAATTGAAGGGAACTGTGTTTTAACATGAAAGTTTTTAGGCTAGATAATGAGTGCAAGTTGCACGATTTTATACGCAAGATGAACAAAAAAAATCCTTCACAAAGCTGTACAAGGCCGACTGCTAATACTAATCTCCAAATTTAACAGGCAACTGCTTTTCGTTCGTAAACTTTTTTTCACAACTATTATTTTTACTCTATAAAATTCAATAGAGAGAGGGACAGAGAAAAAAAAAGCTTTTCTGTGATATCAGTTTTATATCCCAAAATACTTTGAAGAATATTTTTCAGTTGCTCGAGCGAAGCAGCAAGTATTTGCATTTATATAATGAATTTTTAGATTCGAACCTCCTTTTAAATATTTTATAATTATTTTTTGATGTTATATTCATTGAATAATAATTAGAGTTGTTTCCGAAAAATTATAAATGAATCATATTCCTTTATCATTTTGGAATATTCATAAATAAATATGATTCATTGTGATTTTTCATTCAATGAATAAATGATTCATTTATGATATGATTATAATATTAGGTAAATCATATTCATTAATTTTAGTTGTTTCCTGAGTTGTTGATCTAAATTACAATATTTGTTGAACTGAATATCTGTAGAATTAAAATTGTGATTTCCATTCTTCATTATTTTAAAAGTCTACAGATTCATTATATTCTTTCTTTTGTTAAAGTTCTTTCTTTCATTCTCTGTTTCAATGATATAATTCCAAAATTGTATTTTTCAGATTCAAGGAGGTCTGAAAAGCGAAGATTCGTTGAAATGTCGAATTCGAATTTTTTAATGATTATAATTTTTTTTATATGTCTCGTATATTAGAAATGTTTTTTTAAATGCAATTATGGTTTACAACAACCAAATTCCAGTGTTAGACCAGAATTATACTTACTCCCAAGTATTAATCCTTTTAAAGAAAAAGAAACAACAACAATAAATAAATAAATAAATATTGAAAAGTTCTCTTTATTACAATGATTTACATTTCCAGAATGAAGGTAAAAAGACCTTAATATGACATTTTACATTTAGCATTAAACAAAGCATATCTACTAAGTTTAATATCCATATAAATTCATAATAATGCAATGACAAGTCAAATTGCATTATCATTCACAGGAAAAGTTAGCAATGGAAGTGACCTAATTTGCCACATACGGGATATGATATAAATATGTGAACAGGCTTTTGTAAATCATCATTTAGCATGTGATGAAAATATAGAGAGCAGGTTGAGACTGTCAGAAAAATGACTTGCCACATTTAAATGGCCGACGCATTTCTATCCTTTGAATGGTAATATAATATTGTTATATCTTTTACATTTCATTAAAAAATGAACGGAATACAACTAAAGCTCCAAAATTTAAACTAATCAATTCTTTAGTCTAAACTATTATCATGTGAAAACATGATTTTGTTTTGTCTGGGGGTTTTGAAGCCTCAAAATGTATGTACCAAAAATTGGCGATTTATGGCTTTTGGGGCATCAATTTTTCGCTCTTAGGATTATTAGAAAATGATAAAGGTTGTCACATTTGGCGATTTATCGCCATTTACTCGATTCTCCTGTCTGGCCAATAAAGGGCAGGTACGTAAGAAGTTATCGTCCAAAGAAGCACAGACAATAAAATCGGAGTGACCGCGAAACGGTGAGAGGAAGTTTCGAAATTTATATATATATAATGATATTTTAAACTCTTAATTTAATCCAAATTAATTTCCAAAACTTTATCTTAATTTAGCCATAGTAAGAAATTCTCTTATTTCGTGATCCAATTCCACTTTTGGTTTAATTAATTCCTCTGTGCAAATAATCCGCTATCAGTACTACGTATCAAATGAAAGTGATACTTCCGTTGACCTTCTCAAGGTCATCACATGTTATATAAGGCTAGTGATCATTTGTATCGGCCTTTTCGCTCTTCTTTCTTACTTCTGCTTTTGTGCTACGCCTTCTTGTGTAAAAAATCATGCCTGCCACTCGGAATAGAATTAAACGAAATTTAAACTTCAGTCTTTTCACAGCTGGTCAAACCAGCATTTTGCTTCAACCAAAATCTGTTACATATTATTTAGCCGACAAGATTCGAAATTCATTATATAACTTTCAAAACTTTTTGTCACCATTTCGCGGTCATTCCGATTTTCTTATATATTATATATAATTTTTCTAGCTGGTAAGAAAAATTTTGGAGCTCGAAAGATTTTGAGATGAAAAAAACCATTGCTTTTCAAAAAAATTAACGATTGCGCAATACAATATTCATGTGATCATTTCAAATAAGTATAAACCAAATTTTCTTACAAAAATCTGCCCTCGAAAAAATAATTGGAACTTGACTGATTTTGAGATGAAAAATAACAATCGTTTTTTTAATATCGACCCATGCGTAATCTGATAGTCATGTGACTGTTTAAAATCGGTTTTTTACGGGAAAAAAAAATGGCACCGAGAAAAAAAATTTTAGAACTCAAATCAATTTGAGATGATCAAAAACCATCGCTTTTCTAAAGGTTGGGGATTGCGAAATGTGAATCAGGTGTGAAAATGATATTTTTCTTTCGGATTGATACCACATGACTTAAAAAAATGTTCTCAACTTGAAATTTAATATAACAGATATCAATTTTATTATTTTTTACAGTCTATATTTTAAATTATAAATAGTCCGAAAACTTATTTTTTAAAAAAATGGTAGTCATGTGATTATGATAAAAATGAGGCAATGAGTTTTCTCTAAATTGAGAAAGTTACTTTCAGAATGTTTCCGTGGATACAATTACAAAAACAGCAGTCTCGCAACTCATAAAATCAATGCTATTCATAATTCCATTGACTGATATTATCAGAACAATTGAATAATAATTATGACCATACGGAGTATTTTTGTTAGTTTACAAGATTTTTATATTTGTATGAATTTATTTGCGATTTCCAAGTATACCATTATTTCTTCAAATTAATTGGAATTCAAAATATTGAGACAAATTTTGGATTCACTGTACATGAAACAGAGATTCCAAGGTTAATCCAATATAAACTTTCAGCACTTGACGCATGCGCAAAAATGTGGAGAGTTTTCGAATCTGAGAATGAACAAATGCACAGAAAATTCAGTTTATAAAATAACCTAGCAATCAATTAAGAATGGAAATAAATATACAAAATACGATTTTTAAAAAACTTAATAGGCATAAAATAAACAAATATATATCTATCTATATATATATATATATATATATTATACATAATACTTATGCGATAAAAGGCAAAGAGTAAAATTATTCATTATTTTTCAGAAATCCTAAAGAACATGAAATTAAATCTTTATATAATAACACCATCGACAAACCATCAACACAATGAAATGCTAAACATATCATTACATTCTAAATTTTAATTTTTTATCTGCATTTTAAATTTTACATCTGAAATTTAAGGAAAAAAATGTACAAAATATATTCGATACAAAATGGTTTAATATAAGATGCACAGTTGAAGCAGGAAAAACCATGTTATATAAATTCCATAATTGAAACACTTCCGTACGAAGTCATACTTCTGCATATTAGATTTTAAATTTCTCATAATAAATCACAGCTTTGAAACTTCAAGAAATTGTAAAATGTCACAGAAGAAAACTTATACAAGTTACAGGCACACACAATAGTAAAAAGGAAGTACTTTAATTCACAATACTTTCCAATAAAATACAAATACTTATGGGAAAAATTTTAACGCATGTTCATCAAACTATTCACAATGATAAGCTGACTTCCCATAAAATAAGTAATTAAGTCATCAATATTCATTTATGTGTTTCGCAGAATAGAAGGTGATTAGAAAGGAATATCCCAAATTAGCTGGACTTAAAAGAAAACAATCTTGTTATTCATCGGAAATTAAAAATAACAACTGGAAATTCAAATTCAAAACAGTTAAAAGAGTTCCATGAAAGACCCTCCGGAAACACGAAGGATAACTCATATTTTTCGTATTTTTGGAAATGCTCCTATTGGACAATTATAACTTCGTTAAGTTTCATTTTTCAAACATAAATTAGTAATTTCGTTTGAACAAGGTTACACTTTGCTTTGTTTTCTTCAATTGCTCTGGTAAGTTGGAACATTCATTTAAATACAAGAATTACCAATGAATATACATTATATGCCGTGTCGTACAAAATAGAATTCCTAAAAGAGATTATTTCAACATATTTAAGTAAAATAATAAATATATTTGGTAATTGTTTTTTTGAAACGTTAACTTACTACAAAATCATCATTATAAGTCTTTCTCTTTAAGATGAAGTGAAGTTTTCCTGTTAACAAAAGCTTTATTGAACTTCAGAGGCGTATAATTCATTCATTTTCTAGGATATGCTTCGGCAAAGGTTTCTTTAAAAATAGAATGAGAATATCTGATATTACAGAAGTCACGTGTGTACGGTTTCTTGTATGTGTTCGTAAACACTCTTAAATTTGATAAATAAGAAAAGGCTTATTTACAGATGTCACATGCATTTGGTTTCACTTTCGTATGCGTCAGTAAATGTTTCTTTAAATCAGCATGCCGCAGAAAAGCTTTATTGCAAGTTTCACATGTATGCAGTTTCTCTTTTGTGTGCGTAAATGAATGCCTTTTCAAACTCGAATTCCGAGAAAAAGCTCTATTACAAATGGCACATGTAAACGATTTTTCTTTCGTATGTGTAAGTAAATGACTTTTGAAATTCCCCTTATCCGAAAAGGGTTTGTTACAAAAGTCACACGTATATGGTTTCTCTCCCGTGTGCAGACGCACATGTACTTTTAAATTCCCGCTTTTGGAAAAGGTTTTCTTGCAAACTTCGCATGTATATGGTTTATCTTGTGTATGAGTCTGAAAATGACTTTCAGAACTACCTTGATCCGAAATGGGTTGGTTACAAAATTCACGTGTATACGGTTTCTCTCCCGAATGCGTGCGTACATGTTTTCTAAAATTTCCCTTATCCGAAAAGGATTTCTTACAAATGTCACATGTATATGGTTTCTCTCCCGTATGCACACGCATATGTACTTTACGTTGCCGGTTGTTGGAAAAGGCTTTCTCGCAACACTCGCATGCATATGGTTTCTCTCCCGTATGCACCCGTAAATGTTTTTTGAAACTTCCGTTATCTGAAAAAGGTTTGTTACAAAATGCACATTTATATGGTTTCTCTCCCGTATGTGTCCGTATATGTCTTCTCAAATTCTCCTTATCCGAGAAGGATTTGTTACAAAATTCACATGTATATGGTTTCTCACCCGTATGCAGACGCATATGGTTTATTAAATGGTCTTTCTGGCTAAGGGCTTTATTGCAAATCTCGCATGCAAATGGTTTAGCTTGTATATGCGTCCATGAATGTCTTTTTAAATTGGAAATCTTAGAAAAGTCTCTGTTGCAAAAGCTGCAAGTGTAGGATTTTTCATTCGTACGCGACATTAAATTCATTTTTAAATGTGACTGCTGAAAATATGCTTTACAACAAGTAGTAGTCTCTTCAGTAGGCGGCAATAAACGTTTCTTTAAATTCGGAAGCTGCGAATATATCACAAACTTTACAAGAATATGGTTTCTACATTAAGTGGTCAATGAGAAAATTGCGTTTTTAAAACACTTCTTTCTGCATGTCAATAGCACGAGACATCTCTTTAATTAAAGTTTGACAATAAAATTTTCCCGACGAATATAATTTAAATGCCTTTGAGCATATATGGCGAAAATGAAGTCTTTTTCATTAAGTGAATCAAAAAGGAAAACTCTGAATGTAATTTTTGGAAGAATGTTTTATAACAGGGGTCATGAGAATAAATTCCTCTTTTTTGTATGAGAGTAACAATACTCATACATTTGCAATTACAAGTAATAAAAATTATAGCATGAATAAAAATTCCTAAATAGATGTATTGGAAAATTTATTATTTCATGATTCCCGATTCCATCAAGATATGTTATATGTTGAAGTTGGAATCGTGAGTCTTTGAGAAGTGGAGTCTTTCTTAATATTGCCACTTTTATTTCAAAAGATGGGATGAATTATCATCTTTTCTCATTAGGATGCCATTAGGTTCGTGACGACACAATCTTGGAATCTAAAAGAAAAAAAAATTTTTTTTAATGCAGTGTTACATTTAGAGCAACTGGAAACGGCAAAACATAATAAAATATTTGATATTTATTTATTTTATTAATTAGTCATTTGCTTACATATAAAAGGAATTCTGTAGAAGCGTATGGCTATTCGGCTTAATTCAGGAATATCAACAGGAATTTTGAAAATTGAATTACACTAGAATCTCGCTTAACGACCATAATTCGTTCTCGAATCTTATTCGTAATGCGACACACTCACAAAATGAAAAAAAAAAAATCAAAAGGAATCTATATAAAATTCCATTGTGAGAAAAAAATATTCAAACAAATCTATAGTAACATAATTTATGATACACGTCTTTTTTTAATAGAAAATTTTCTATAGGTACTTTTCTTTACTTACGTTTCAAAATTCCGTAAAAATGAGATATAGCATTATCATCAAATGAATTTGTAGAGCACTCAGCTATGGCCATATTAGGATAATGCCTGTAGTATGGTGTTATTAAATTTTTCATACTTTCAACATTTTCCTAATTTCACTGGAAGGTTGTTGTTCCATTGAATGTAAATTATTTCCTCCTCTCCAAACCAAATCTCCTTTGGCTTTTTGCTGCGACGACACAGAATGCACATCCATAAATTCTTCGATAATTTTGGATATGTTCTTTCACCATCTCATCCATGCCATTGCTATTCGGCTCTAACCTCACAATCTTACCAGATACAAAAATTTCATCGATTAAGGCTTCCCAGGCACGTGCTCGAACCTCTCGTAGTCGCTTTCGACAACACTTTCTGGCCAAAACCTATTTCATGTAGATCTAAATGTTCCCTTCAAAGAAGCAATCAATACAAACTGATATAAACCAATGTAATATATAACGCCATAGTGTCTCCTCGTCACTGAGTTTTGCGAAACATCGCTCGTTAAGCCAGTTACCTTTTAACATTTCCCTTTACTCAATATGATAAATACTCGTTAAAAAAATTTAACTTATTTTTTTTTAAATTTGTGAGAAAAAGAAAGATGAGAGTTATTAATTTCAAAAATTATGACAACACAGTTCAAATACAAAGGAAAGCCAGATGATTAAAAATATTTCACAAATCAATAATTTGCCAACAGAACAGGAATATTTGCCATTAAACTGGAAATGTTAGAATAAAGAAAGTAAATACATCCATAAGAACAAATGGCAATGCAAGCAGTGAAGAGAAGTAATATAGAAGGTATAAAATATACGGCTTTTAATAGCTTGTAAATGTTCAATATACGTACGAGAATTCTAATCTAAGAGATGGTGTACTTTCGAACGAATAAGCAGGAAGTACGATGGAAACAATATATTTTTTAAAGTCAAATACAATTATGGATGGTATTAATTAAATATTTTAAATATCAGAAGTTAGTGATATTTAAACCTTTGACCCTTTAGTCAGAAATCTCTCAAGTTGCTATGTGGCGAAATGTGTGCAGCCAGACATGCAGCAAGAATTGGTTAAAGGCATTCTATTCAAATGTCCAGAATTTCGAAAGTTTCACAAGTGCAAGAACGTATGGTGACACTACATTTTGCGTAAAGAATAATATATATCTATAGGGTTTCCCAAAAAAGTAGGCTTTTATTTCCTTAATTATTGAAATCAGAAATATACGTTCAATTCCAAATTGTCATCAAACAAGATTTCCAAATGCACGAAAATACTTCAGCTTTCCTAGAGAGGGATAGCAAAAAGTTTTATAAATTAAATTTTTATTATTTCTGCATCACACTGACATATTAATGATAGAGCATTCTGATTCGTTAGCTGCACTTAAAGAGACAGAACAAAATGGCGAAACCTGCCCAGATGTTGAAATTGAGGGCTCCGCTAAATGAATATTTCTCCAAGTGATGAGAAGGGAGCAGATGAACATTGATGACATCATCAAGGGGTAGTGAGTATTCCTAGGAAATAAAAATGTTTAAAATATTGTGATTGGAAAACTTTGTCAAGAATTTTCCTCACACAGAATGTAAAAGATGTAGTATTTTTGCTATTTATCTCGAAACTGAGGTGGTGGAGACACGGGAAAATGACAATGTTTCGAAAATAAGTCAGTGTTTGCGAATGCCCAAAAGGTTGATTGCTTTCCCTTATTATTTTAAATTTGTATAGCTATTATTTTTTTATTGCAAGAATTGTTTTCCTAAAGAAGCTTACACTTCAAACATTTTACTTCCAAAGAAATAAGAAATTTTCAAGAAACTGAAGAAAAAAAAAATCAATTATTCAAATTTACTAATTTTTTTTTTTAATTTCTACAGTGATGAATTTTGCAAATCAGCTTCTCCAAAGCCAAGGAGATTTTAACATTCATTTTTCATCAGTCATTACACTGTACTGAAATGAATATCTTGCCTAATATTTGTTGTAATTGGTTTTTGTGAATATTTAAAGGATCAAAATCAGATCGCTCCAAATAAGTTAATCAAATTCTATAGTAAAATGAAATGAATAATGGAAGAAAAATGACTAAATAGTATTGTAGTAGCAATTAACTTTAACTAATTTCAAATATAAACATTGCATTATTTTTCTTTTCTCAATAGAAATGGACAAAGGGCATCCTCGAATACAAAATGTCTCAGTCTTCTCGGTATTTTTATAGAGCAATGAATAACTAGTTGACGGATGAAAGGAGAATGATTGTATTATGATACAAATAAATATCTGTATAAACTGTGCGTGTAATCAGAATAACAATCCCTTATCTATTCACAATAAAAATACATTAAAAAACATAGAATAATTTATTTGCATCATCGTATCTTTAGCGGAATTTTTTTTATAATGTGAGAATCTGATGTTTTGGTTGGAGGTTTTTGAATTCAGAAAATACCCGAATGTGTCGATGGGTTCCGCTCGAAGAAGCACAAAAAAAATTGGAATGAACGGGAAACAGAGAGGGGAAATATCGAAAGGTGTATATTATATATATATATATATATATATATATATAAAGCCTATTTCTGCATTTCTCACGATCCGAGTGAAGGAATAAAGGTCTTTAATGCTTAGCACATTCTTTTACAGATGCTTAAATTTCCTTGCCCTACATCGACACGTGTCAAAGAAATCCCTATCAAAATCCCATAGTAAAAATTAAAATTTCGGTCTCTAAGTCTTCTGCCACGATGCAGACTGACGTACTTCATCGCTTCTTCCTAGAGCAAACTAGTTTTTCACGTTCTATTTATTCTATCCTAGGAGGCAACAATTATTCCTCCCAGGATAGAATAAATAGAAGTTCAAATTTCTTTTCGGACATGCAACTGCTTATATACATATTTTATTTTTTTAGGTGGCAAAAAAAAAAAAAAAAAAATGTTTTCGAGCTCGATCGATTGATGAGGAAAAAAACGTTGACGATCGCACAATACAATTCACATGATCATTCGAAACTGGATTTTTATACATACACACACAAAATCTGGGCCCCAACGTAAAGTTCTGGGAGTTGAACGAACAATTTTAAAATGAGACGGGAAAAAAACATCGTTTTTCTAAATATCTACACATACATAATCTGTTAGTCTAGTTTTAAACTAGTTTTTCACGAAAAACAATTCTGGACTCGAGATGATACCACGCGACTTTAAAAAAATGTTATCACATGATAACATGAAATTTGCGATAGCAGATTTCAATTTTTATATTTTATTTTAAGAATTTAAAGCATTTTACACTTATTTAATTAGACCTTAAAATAAAATGAGACAAATGACTAAATTAAGATAATTTTTCTATTACCCTTTTCCCTCGGAAAAGAAATTTGATGTACAGTTAGTCACCTAAAACAAGAACCTGTTTCTTGATCCAGTATATCTAAACTTATATAAAGCTCAATATGTGTTTGTGTGTTGGCGCTCTACAGGTCAGGCCATTTGACCTACAGCTACCAAATTTGGTACATGTATACCTTAGTGGTAGGGAATGTGCACCTGGGGTCCCTTTTTCGAATTTTTAATTATTAATTAAAAACTAACTCTCCCTCCAAAAATTCTTTCATTTTCCTCACCGCCAAATGAGTAAGGGTTTTTTTTTTTTTTTTCCCCACCAGTAATGAGGCTAGGGTTAATATTTTTCGGCCGATTAATTCAAAAGATTCTGTTTATTTTTTTTAATGTTTTATGCATTTAAAATTAAATATTTTTATTTAATCGATCTTTCAGATTCATTCTGAAGTACTTTTGAATTAAAATAACACAGAATAAAGGAAATTAAAAATGTCTAATCTGCATAGCGTTATCCCAACTGCCGTAGAAAAATTCACGCATTTGCGTTACCGTAACTGGCGTTGAAAATTCACATATGCGCATTGTGTTCTGATTGTTGAAAATATTATCAACGGATGATTCTTGATTTAAATTATTTTTAGGTTAGTTACATGCTTTTGTAATTACATTGTATTTATGTTAGTTATATATTTTTTATATATGCTTATAGTTTTAAGTACATCGTTTTTTAAGTAGTATTTTTAAACCAGTTTTCGACCGATAATTTTAAACGATTCATTTTATTTTCTTAGCGTTTGATGCATTTAAAATTAAACATTGTTAATTAATCGATCTGTTCATGATGAATCTGAGAAAATTTTGTTGAGAAATTCTTGAGATATTACATAAATTAAGAAAGATATTCTTTAGTACCCATAAAGTTTAAAAGCTCAGTGACTCTATTATCTGTAATCATATTATTAAAAAAATGCTTTGTTTCAGTAAAAAATATTATATTAATTGCAGATTAATTCTTTCCACTTTAATTTAAAGCATAAATTCTACGGGAGCTAACAAAAAATTAGAGAGATACATATTACGTTATGACTGAGGGCCTTCATAATATTATAAGTGAATTATATGACTATCAAAATTTGAAGTTTTAAAATATTTCGATGAAAATTCTATTAAAGTAGGAATTGCGTAAAATATTTAATTATTAACATTTAAACGAACATTAAGATTGGCGAACCAGCTGGTCGCCAA
Source organism: Argiope aurantia (assembly GCA_026543865.1). NCBI lineage: Eukaryota > Metazoa > Arthropoda > Arachnida > Araneae > Araneidae > Argiope > Argiope aurantia. The sequence goes on along the minus strand of JAPMOR010039452.1, from coordinate 286,304 downwards.
AGGCGACTAGTTATAAATATACATACACACAATTATTTTGAGCTTAATTTCCCGAATAATTAATCTACATCTTCTTACTAATAAACTAAATAAATATAAGCTTCAAAATGATGCCCTGTCTAGAATAGTGACTGAAGGGGTGCGTCTGATTGCAAAGGGTTGAATAAAATTGAAATACATTGCATAATAATTTTTTTCTTAAAAAAAGCATGCATTTAAGATAATCACTTTAATTTGTTTAGAGAAGTAAATCAATCTAAAATGTATCAATATATCCAATAATGAAAATCACATTTAAATGTTCTGCAAAATTTATGAAAAAGAAATTTGTATAATACAGCTCTTAAAAAGGTTTATTCAGTAAGAATACTATAATTATTGTTATGTGTTGATAAATTACTACAATTTGGAATTTTTAAAATTTAATTTCATTCTAAAATTTAATAATATTTGGCATTATAAGCAAATTTTTCAACTCATTTCAGCACTTATTTAGTAAAATATTACAATACCTATTAAATATTACAGCTATGCTGTTATATTGTACAGCTAAAGGAAGTAGTCCACAATATTTTGAACCACGATTTCACAGCACGTCATTTGAAATAGTCCCTTGAACATCACATAAAAGAGTATGTATAGTATTTATATTTTTTGTTTAGGGATATTAAATGAATTAGTATTAAGAATTAGGGTGGATGGGGACTCTCATCTTAATTTGTTAGCATTTGATTATATAAATACGAACAATGGAAAAGATTTCTGGTGGAGCTTTTAATTTTCCCATACAAATAAGTGTTATGAAACAAGTCCGATTTTCGTTAAACAAGACTACTATTTTGAGACAGATCCTTATTCATTCATGTCACTGACAGATGACAAGGACAATACCCGAGTTGAAATATCCTCCCCTAAATCCTCATGCTACATCATAGAGAGGATGTTTCATCACAATAAATTTTACATACATTCAGACCTATGCACATGGCTAACCTTAGAAGAAATCTGGTTTAAAATCTAGAATCGAATACAAAGCCAAGGCTGCCATTTCATCCCTCAAATGAAAATACATCAAAAAGGAAATTAATCAACCAACTGCTGAATTATTTTTGAAGTCGCCTCTCCTAAAAAGAAAGTATGATGCATATGCACAACAAATGGAATACAAATGGCTTCATTAAAATTTTGCGAAAAAAAATCATAATAATGCAAATTAGATTTAATTTTTGTTATATAAAAAATTGCACATCAACCATGTCAAAATGAAGATTTGGATTGATACGAGCACACTAAACTGTTAATATATAAAACAATTTCTGCCCATATGTTTACTACATTTTTTTTTCGTTTGAAAGTTAGCCATTTATAAGTATCATCTTTTAACGCTACTAACATTTACCCTTTAGATCTTTTAGTTTACATATGCCTAATGAGGACACTCATTTCACATTCTATATTGCAATGAGAAATGTGATCACATTGAAATTCATATTTTATCTAATGATCAGCTTAAACCTACAACTAGAATATTTCATTTCGAAGATTTTCTGAGCCTCTCTACTATTCTGATAGATCTGAACTCTCCTTCCTACAATACATACAAAATGTTTTCATCATCATACAATTTTATGCTTGGAAAATAAATAAGGCTTATTCTTTTTGTATTAGTTTTTCATTACAAAAACATGGAAAGAGTATCCTTAAATCAATAATTTGAATGATTCTGTTGAATAAAAAATGAAATTTAACTATCCAGAATTAACTACAGCAATAATTTGAAATATATGAATAATCTAAAAATTTACTGAAAATAGCATTCAAGGCATATACATAGCTATTGATGACATTACAACGTTTTATGTACAAGAAAGTTATAATTAGTTCTTCGAATAATTGCAAACTTTTCTTTCTGCATGAGATTATTTCCCCCCCCCTTCATATATTGCTCATATAAGAGAGAAAATTAGATTTTTCAATGAAGTATTAGTTAACAAGAAGCAGAAAGAAATTTAGCTGACACTGTTTATATAGAAAATTTAATTAAATATTTCAAAGATAATCTTTTGAACTATAACTGTTTGTATTGTTGGATGCCAATATTTCATTATTTTAAAATTCATGAACATGAAGGAAGTATAGTTGAAATTTTTGTTCTTCAACAGCAATTTTTGATATCTTAAAGGAAAATGGGCCTCTTTCATTCAAGAAAAACAATAAATTTAGCAAAAACAACATTTAAAAAGAAAAGATTTTTTTTTATCCAGTTAAAAATAATTACAAATGGTGTTACATATTTAAAAGAAAAAAATTACAAACTTTATTTAGCTGTGCAAACAGGAAAAAGGACCAGCCTTAGAAGACCAGAAGTCCAACTGAAAACAGTATTAATTAATACGCCGAACTTTTCATAAGCTTGCACATCAGGAATTTTCCAGATTTTTTTTTCCTCCACATTTTCAAATTTGGAGTTAATTAAAAAAACTTCTGACATATCTGAAATGAAAACTTCTGGCACATTTAATTTATAATTTTTAAAAATGAGCTAAAATGATTTTTTATTGTTTTATTTTTATGTTCTTATATGCAAAGTAAAGAGAAGATATTATAATTGTAAAAAAATTAGAACCTAAAATTTTGATGAATCTTCACATTTTAGACTTCTCTAGGTTCAATAAAGGCATTTTTGAAAAACATCCATCTGCACGTGACAGAGGTAATTCAAAAATGCTTTGAGCTAGATGGATGAAATTTGGCATATGGTCTTTATACAGTGTAGATTTCTTTCGAATTCTAAGCAAATTCCATCCTGAGTATAAGAAAATACTCAAAGAGGTGGACAGACAATGCACGTTTTGTTCGCGTATTAAAAACGAAAGAAGCTAGATAGACAAAATTCGGTATACAGATTTACCATCAATAATGTAGACATTTACCAAATTTTAAGCCAAATGCAATTTGACATTCTGTCAGTCTGTTGTTTCAGAAACATGTCAATACAATCATTTGAAAAAGCAATGCCTTTAATATATCAAAATCTTCATGTAATTTAATCACCACAATAATGCTACAAGAAAAATTACAAGAAAGTTTTGAGGAGACCACACCAGCTCATTGGTATTATTCATATAAAATTTTATTTGTTCTGTTAATGGTCTAAAAACAAGTTTGAATTAAAAATAATAATAATTTAAAAGGTTGAACTAATCAAAACTCAACATCAGGTTTAAAAAAATGGAATGCATTCAATTTTTCCAGATCTAGTTGGGACCATTTTTTAAAAAGATTCTAACAACTTAGAGCTAAGAAAAAAAAAATAGCACTCCCAAATTTTTCAGAGTTTTCACCCTTTTGTAATGCTAACGAGCCTGCATGTTCTGCCTGCTTCACTCAGTTTTGCTTCAAAAGAACAAAATCCTAATCATTCAGATACGATTACATATAATTGCATTCACTCATTTTACTTCGCTAAGATATTTTCAATTCTATTTTAATCCAAGTACTAATTTCTCCTTAATCAAATCAGTAGTGAAGATTGTTTTAATTAATTTCTTCCAATAATTTCAACAGACTATGGTTTTAGAATTACGGTAATTAATTTTAAAGTATTTACTGGAAATTTTAAACACTGATTAAAATGTGTATGGAATGATGCTCTTTATGCTATCTGATCATTTCAGTTCATATAAACATTTAAAATTTCACTAAGAAAATCGTAAAGGACAGAAAAAAAATGTATATATTATTTTGAAAGATATTTTTATATATAGCACACAATTATTCAATTTTAGAGTACAAATACAATTCCATGATTTAGTCAATTTCTAACTTTCAGACTTTTCCAAAGCCAAAAATTATTTTTAGAATGAGATAACTCTACTTGAACTAGGTATTTCAAAAGTGCTCTATGCAAGATAGACGGAATTTGATATAGGGCCTTGGAACATACTAATTATTGATTACAAATATATTTTGGCAAAAATTTGTCTATGGAAAGTCTGTCCACCTGTCTACAGTAATGATAACAAGAAACATTCTAAAATGCAGAATTAAATGGATGGAATTAAAAAATGATTCCCTTTTTTCATTACAATCCAGATTTCAATTTCACAACAAAAATTGATGAATGGGTTGACAGTCTGTCAGCCTGTATATTTGCATATATGAAAACAGGATGTATTAAAAATTATATTGGATCTACAGCAAGCATTTCAATGCGGCATTAAAGATTGATAGCAGATTGTTGTCAAAACTATTTTTACTTTCATTACCTTACCTCTTAATCATTTGCTTTCTGCTAAATAACTCTTCAGTAACTCAAAAACCAATCAATCACACATGAAATATTCAACACATCAATCCCACATAAAATAATGTAAATTTACTAAAAATATTTTTATTATGAATTCATTATTCCTTTAAACAAAAGGTTTTATTCATATAAAATTTATTTTAATAACACAGCTGAAAATAATTTACAGTTAATAAAGAATATAACTTACTTAACAAATGATATGGTGAATACTTCTTTCACATAAAGCTTTTAAATGTAAAGGTTTTAGTAATGCATCGGTGAGTAACAGATCTGGAAAAAATAAAAATAAGATTTATGAAAAGTGCGGCTCATTTAGTAAGAACCAGATAATGACATTATTTGTCAAATTGAATAACACTGAACTAATAAACAAGCATTAAAAGACAATTAAGGAGAAATATACAGAAGAAATATTTATACTTTTTCTCTATTTCTAAACAAAATTTTCAAGTAACTTCACTCAAACAAAATCTAGAAAGAAGGCAAGTTCCTTTGCCTTCTTCTACAATTTTTTCTAAAATATTAAAAATTATTTATATATTTTAATATTTATACTGCCTTAAAAGATTCTTTATATTTACAAAATGCTCTGCCCAAGAAACCTACAACCACAGCTAGTGAAGTTATAAGTAAAAAAAGAAAGTTCATTGAAAATGAAAAAAAAAAAAAAAAAAAGCCAAACCAATGATTAAAAGAATCCTTTACTTATTCCTTTAAAGCAGCAAGATCTGCTGGATTTTTATGAAATCTTCAATAATATAGAAATTTTTCTTAGACATGATGAATACTATCATTCTTTATTTCTATTTTCCACAATGGCTTAGGCTTTCAAGAACATATTGCTATTAATATAATTCATCCCTATAATTTTAGAAGCACAATTCATGTGCATATTCTTGCATATTTTTCAAAAGAATTCTCAGCACAGTGCTTATGCCTGTTCCAGATATTTCATTTTTCATTGAATCAGAACGATGTTTTACATAAAATCAAAATCATTTCTTGAATATTTGTTCAATTTACATATTGAACTTACAATAATATTTGTTTTTTATTCTCTTATTATGCAATTTTTTTACTGAATCTTAAAAGATCAGATAACGCTGGTTTGTTGCAGATGTAATTACACACATTATTTTGAATATAATTTAAGTAACGGTTTTCAAATGAAAATTTCAAATTAAGGAATTCTACTTTTATAAATCCATATATTTCTAAGCATATTAGATTCTGATTAAGTTTAAAATAATATTTAAATTTCATTAAAACATTTTGGCAGTAAATGACAAATTTTTCATAGCTCTTTCATTAGTCCATGCTTTGACCACAAATATAAGAAATGATTTAGTATAAATAATTTGTGCACAGTTTGGTTAATGAATAATTCAATTTAATATTAATAATTCATGGCTCACAAATTATAAATATGCAAAGAATCTACAGTACTTCAGTTTATTTGTGTACTAAGGAATGGACTGATTGAGTTAAACCTTCAAAACTTCACATATAATTAACTGCAATAAAAGTACCTTATAAAATATCTACTAGCAATTGACATATTCATTTTTTTATTATTTCAACTGAAAGCAGCTGCTTATAATGATGTAAGCTATTAACTTAATGTACAAAACAGTAATTTTAAAATAAATAAAAGTAATCAGGAAAATTCTTGTATTTTATTCTTTAAATATTAATGTTTTTTTTTACATATCTATTTAATTTATGCAAGAAAATGAACACAAACATGTTTCTTATTTTCAAATCCAACAATAATTGGTCAATGTTAATCTAATAATATTATTTGCAAAATTTCTGATCTTAGCAAGCTATCAATATACAGAAAATATTAAAATATGGTACTAATTGATTAAGAGCGGAAGAGTCAAAACTCTTTTAATGTAACACCAAATGCACCAACCTATGAGAGCACTTCCATATAACAAGAAGAAAGCAAGCATCTGTTTATACAGAGTTTACAGGAAGAAAATTGTATTTTCACCAATGAATTGCCAATCCTCCACCATTAATAATTATTGACAAAGTTCCAACTTTTTGATACTATGGAATTTATAAGGTATATGGAATTTATATGAGCTTTATTTTCTAATTATATATATTAATTTTTCCCAAAACCTCTTTTTAATAGCAAGTGTTGCTTGAAATTAAGTCTGAGAATTCAATCATCAATTTTATCAGTAAGTACAAATAGTACTTTTCCTGAGATCAAAACATTAATCATCTTGATAGCTGAACAAAAATTAAATAAAGATGGCAGGTCGTGCAATGTGAATACAAAATAAATTATGCCATATGAATGAAATATGTAATTTTCAAAAATTCAATTGTATAAAAAATAGAACAGCTGAATGTTTCACTAATGAACAACAGGTATAAAATAAGAATGGCTTGAATACCCATAACATTCATCTAATTTATTTAAAACATTATGTAAGATATCCACTCCTAGCAGCTTCCTGTGTATCATGTTACTCATTGAAGGAATAAACAAATTCAAGAGATTGCAATCCCACATCTTCATAGGTAAAGGTATTTACAAAGGTGTGCTGAATAAAGAAGCAGTATACACACAACAATATTTGCATGGATATAGCAGCATTATTCCTTTGGAACAGTAATTTGTAATATATACAGTATTAAATTTCAACTATGCCATATAAAGTAATAATAAAAGAGGAATATCTCAAATACAAAGTTATTTTAATTCAAATTTGAACAGAGTATCTTAAAATAATAATGATGATAATAAAAAGAAAATAAGTTATATTTAAGGACTATATTAAATTTCATATTAAAATAGACATTTACCTAATTTGAGATATTTATAACATAATTAAACAATATTAAATTACGAATATAAAATGTTAACACAAAATACTTTGATTTTAGTCAAATGATCATCTTCAAATATCAATATATTTGAATACAAGTCATTATATTTACAAGTAAATTTCAATACATTGATGAAATGTTTAAAGAAACTTATATTCATTATGAAATATATGAAAAGGCTATTGGAAAACATTATCTTTTTTAAATACAATACTTTGTGTTACAGCTTAAGGACATTCAACAAATAAAATACATATCATAAAAGAAAAAGATATTTGCTTCATTCATTTTCAGTAACATGCAACTTTTTAAGTTTAGTAGAGAAGATAAAAAATTCAAATTACCTATATTGCATTGAACTATTAATTGTTTTTGATGAATTAAAGCAACAATTAACTGTATTATTTATATAAAAATAAAGCTTTTATGAAAAAAAAGTTCATTTTTTAGTAAATCATAAAAAAATAAGATGTGCAAATTGAAAGAAAAAAAACTAATTAATAAATACCATATATCTTCAAATTTTACTGATACCCTTTCTAATGCAAATTATTAACAAAAAAAAACTTTAAAATATTTCCTTTTATTTTTATTTATTTATTTTTGCTTTTATTTTTTAAACTGAAAAATACAATACTATAAAAAAATAAGCATAACTTTCATAAAGAAAAATTGTTTTTATAACCAGATATAAATATCGTAGCATGGACAATATGCATTTTATAATTTGAAACTGCATTTTTTTTACACAGATATTGGTTATATTAAATATCTGCCACATATACATTTATCACATTAAGAATTAAAATGCTTAGAAAATAAAGTGGTAGCTCAGATAAAATCCTTATTATTTGATCATGGATCCCCCTTTAGTATATCATCACAAAGGAGGAAAAAAAAATAAGTAAAGATGAAATGGTAGAGTATTTAAATTTTAGAGGATATACAAAGATTACAGCATCTTTTACATTAAAATAAAAACATTTTTAAACCATTTAAAAACATAGAATAGATCTTAAAATTGAATTGCAAGTGGTTATAAATAATTTGCCTCTTTACAAAAACTGTAAAATTAGATATTGAATAGTTTTTCTCCCTATTTTTATTTTAGATTTAACATGGTAAGATCTAATTGTTGGTGAAGTTTTGTGAACAAGACACAATGGTTCCATTTTATAGTAAGATAAAAATCATAGACACTAACCACGACAAAAAAAAAGTAGAACAACTTGAAATTTACAGTTTCAAGAAGACTGAATTTGCTGAGTTCCATTACATGTATTACACATTTGATATACCATTCCAACACATTTTCTTCAATTTACTGATTAGTTTTAGCAGTTTTAAAATTATAAACCAAATATTTACTAGTATAGAAAACCATAAAAATATTAGCAACTCTAAAATCTTCTAAGACTATAAATCTGACAGATAAATGAAAACTTTCTAAGTCGGGAGAATATCTACCAGTTTTTAAAATTCAATTTAAATTTCACAATGCATAAAAAAGCGGGAATGAAAAACAGTAGAACCTTCAATAAAACGACCAAAACATGAGTACCAGGTACGAGTCTGCGAATGGTATAAAAATTGTAACTTTTTTAATACAATTTTTTAATTTCTTTTTACATTAGTTTGGAGAGTTTTAACAGATTTGATTAGAATTTTTTTTCGCTTAGACGTAAAAACTAGTACCAGATTCTCTTGATTTGCCTAATTCGTTAGTCCAACTTTATTTCCCGATTAGTGAAAGAAATGCCGAAATTATCCGACTGCGAAGCAATTTTAATATTTCAATATTATGCAACATGCATTTTTAAAAATAAAAACGTACCTCTTATAACGAGAATTTGATTAAATCTAACAACAGTTTTAAATTTGCATTACAGCAACTCAAAATACCGTTCTTACACTGCGTTTAGTAGATGCCCATAAATCCTGATAACATGTGTCTGCTGATAACCACCAAATGTGAACTTAGCGCTACTACTCGTTCGGGAATGAGAATTCAAGGTGTGAATTCGGAGAAGCGTCTAGGGGATGCTCCAAAAATTCTGGGTAAAAGTGAATTTTAGTGTGCACCCAGCTGCGCCAACAATGCCAAGTCGCCAATAAAGATGGCGGACAAAATAAACAAATACTTCCGCGGAACAGTTACGGATACCATTTCCCGCCATCTAATTAGGACTTTTTACTGATAAGTATTGTTTTTTTTTTCTTTCATACTGTCCGGTACCTTCTACAGATGCCTCCGGTAGAACTTAAAAACTTAACTTAAAAAAACATCCTACGGCTTCGCTAGTAGCGGGAACCTAGTAGCTTCGCTAGCACATTGAACATAAGGACTATGTGGATAACATGAACTGCACATAATCAATTGAAAAGAAAGAATGAAGGATGTTGTACGAACAGAAGGCACCGGGCAGAATTTTTTAACTTAAAAAAAAACATCCTACAGCTTCGCTAGCAGCGGGAGCGGGAACCTAGTAGCTTCGCTAGCACATTGAACACAAAGACTGTGTGGATAACAGAAACAGTACATAACCAAGAGAAAAGAATAAAGGAAGAAATAAGCAATCGGAACATTCTCCATACAAATTTCAAACAAACATACTTTTTCCACCTTCATCAACTCGTAAAAAAATATATTCCACTCACCCTTCATCCATTCTGCCGGTTCGATATCAAACCATTCTCAATACAAAATTTCAAACAAGCATCCTTTCCTAACTTAATCAACTTGTAATATATATATATATATATATATATATATATATATATATAACTCACCCTTCATCCATTTTACAGGTTCGAAATACTCCCGACATAACAAATTATGAAGGGAACAAACCGTTATAACACCAAAAGAATTACGAGAACTGCGAAGAATTCCATTGCAGCTGTCTTTTAAAGTGAGAATGCAGATGATTTTTTTTAAAGCGCATACTGACAATTAAAAATTGCAAAAGAATAAATATTTTCTGTTCGTATTCACATTAAAAAAAAGAAAGAAGAACATAACTTTTAATTATAAGCTTAACTTTCTTTATTTAATAAATTTTAATTATAATAAAGAACAAAATTAAAATCTTTAATCGATTTTTTTTAATATTTTTAATTTGACATTTTTCATGATGTAATTGTAGTTTATGTACAACTCAACCATTGCAAAAAGTAGTAAACAAAACAGCAGTACAGTTGCTATAAGGGGGATCCGATGGGTTGCAATATTGGCGACAAACAGCTGGTGCACACTAATCTTCACTTAGGCCTATATCTTTTTGCATATATTTCATAACAAAGAATTGCAATGATAGCTGATCTTGTCTCTTATTGCTTCTTTAATCATTATTACACTGAAGTGTGTATAACACTTTGATATTTTCAAAGTTCTTCCCACCCCCCTTTTTTTTTAATTCGGTCTACATGTTTTGTGCTGATTATGCAGCTTGTTTTGTTAATTTAATAAAAAGATAAGCATAAAAGTGAATTAAAAGAATAAAGAATTTAAAGCAAAAGAAAGAAATCTGGATACTACTAGTAGTAGTTTAGTATTATCTGCACAGCGTGACTGAGTGAACATAACCAAACAGTTAACAAAAAGATGATACATACGCAATAAGTTTTCATTTTTAGAATAAAAAAGCAATATTTTGATACATATTTAAAACAAGGAATCAGCTATCATGAATAAACAAGAAAATAAAATGTATGCAATAAATATAACAATGAAAGACATTCTTTTCATGCCGATCCATTATCATGAATTTATAAGGACTTTATACATGAATTTATAAGGAAAGATAAATTGCCCAAAACTACAGAACTTCATACGCCATCATCGGAGCAGCTTTTCCTTATCCATACAGATGCATCTGAAATAGGCATTGGAACATGTTTATCACAGAACAGCAACGGAAAGCAATATCCTGTCTGTCAGAAATTGACTCCAGCACAAACTCAATGGCCAATGTTAGAGAGGGAGGCTTACGCGATAGTACGGGCCTTGAAGAAATTCGAACCATGGATTTTCGGAGCATCTATTAGGATCATCAGTGACCATAATCCCCTAACTTACATCGTTAAGAATGCTCCGCAGTCATCAATGTTACAACGATGGACTCATGCCCTGCAAAGGTATCACTAGATATAGAACATTGCTTGGGAAGCAAACTTGTGAATGCGTTATCTAGACTGCCTGTCTCTACTGAAGAATGTAAATAGTATTTTCATTTATAATTTTAGCATATGTATGTAAATTTTATTATAATTCTTAAATGTTATCATTTGGTATTGAGTTATACGTAGCATTTTGTATTGTAACATTTCGGCAGCTCGTCACAATGGTGGACAAAATATTTTAATTTCAGATAACAATTAAATTTAAATTAATCATTATGTTGGGAGAAAGGTGTGGTGTTTGGCCACCATTGGCGACGTATAATATTTATAACAAGTATATCTGTGTTAAATTTAAATTTTCAGCTGTTATTTGTAATTTTTGATGAACCAAGTTTTACTGTCTTAATAACTTTGAAAAGTTTGAATATATATTTAAAGCCTAAATAAAACGAATGATAACCATTACTACGATCACATTAAACAGTTAACTGAATGCCTCTTTTTAACAACAACAACAAAAAAATAATAATAATTTTCTTATAATTTAAATGACATGAATTGTCAACCTTCAGTTTCAACAAGTTCATTTTACAGTTAATTATAAATTTTAAAGTATATATTGTTACAGAGGAAACCTTAAATAGGTCATATACAGTAATTAAATGGAAACACTTTCGCTTACAATACTTTTCAATAAAACAAATTTTTATTGATACATATTTCATCGGATAAACATAAAACATTTTTCATATTAATAAGTTGGTTTCGCAGTCTATAAATATTCATTTAAAAATCTTAAAGGATACAATAACAATATATTACTTAATGTACAGGGTGTCCCACAAGGTACACAGCGTCTAATTTTTAGAGATTCGGATAGAACACATCATGACAAGTATTTTAATGTATAAAATGTGGGGTTCCGAATATAGCGTTATAGTCTAATTAAAGAGTGAAGTTCCAGTCACGAAAACTTCAAGAAATGAAAAAAAAGTGAAAATCAATGCTTATTGAGAACTTTCAATACAACAGATTTTCGAAATATCGACCGTTCGAACAAATAACATGGTGAAGTCTGGAATCGAAGTTCGCAACTGCTTCTTGCAAAACAATTGTTTCAATTTCCTTGACCTCTATTTTAATTGCTGCTCTCAAGTCGTCCAATGTTGAGGGCTGTGTGAGATATACTGTGCTTTTCAGACGTCCTTATAAAAAAAGTCGCATGGGGTAAGATCCGGCGAGTAAGGTGGCCACTCTATACCATTGCCTGTACTCGTAACGGAATCCAACCCGATCAGTCTATCGTGAAAATGCTGCGCTAAGAAACAAGCTTCGCTGAGTACGGCGAGGTCTCGCACCATCTTACATAAACCAATAATCGCTTCTCTTGTTTATGCAATGAAATAATGGGATGAGCCGTCATTCAACACCTCAAAATAAGCTTCACCGGTGACATTTTCGATAAAAAAAACTGGCCCAATGATGCCTTCTACACATAACACTCATCAAATTGTGAACCTAAGTGGGTGCAGTGGCCGAACTATTGTATGGTGATTTTCAGTGGCCCAGAACCTCCAGATCTGTTTGTTAACATATCCTTGGAGGTGGAAATGCACCTCGTCCTTGAACCAGATCCGATTAAAATCAATTCCGCCACATTTAACCTTATTAATCATCGTGCCTGCAAAATCAAACCTATTTAAACCATCCAAATCGGTCAATGATGATTGATTTGAATTTTGTAACGGAACAAAGTTGCATAAGAATTTGCATATTCACTTTTCCTCACATTGGTTGTCTCAAATTTCCATAGTCACCTAGGGAAGCTTCCATGTTGTGCAATCGTCGTATGCATTGTAATTTGGAATACAAACTGTTTCGGATTCATAACTAACGTTCTTCGTGTAACTAGGCTATGGCGCTATATTCAGGGACCCCACATGTTATACATCAAAATACTCATCTTGACGTGTTCTATCAGAAACTGTAAAGATTAGGCGCCGCATACCTTGTGGTAACCCTGTTATATATACTTTTATAATATGAAATAGAATATTAAGATCAAGAAATTATTAACAGATTTTTAAACAATTTTTTTTTTTGTCTATTTTTGTAACATTCACTTATCATAAAATTTTCTTTTTACAATAATCAATAACCTTTAAAACTTTTCCATGCACAAAACAAATTGACCTATATATCACAAAGCGTTGGTTTCTATTTAGAGATATATTTAATCCATGAATGCATTCTTGCAGATTCCTTACTAAAAAAATGCTTTAATACTAATTATAAAGTAATAGTTCAGTTATATGCATTCAACATTATATCGCATTATTGAAAGACAGTAAAGCGGCATTGAATGTTATGTGGTAGAATAATGGAAGTTTTTTTCAAACAATTCCTTATTAGAACGACAAATAGAAACTTAATTCATCTCTTTCTCTAAGAACTTTTTCATTGCTCCGAAAAATATATAGAATTGTTTTAAGTTGAATTTTCCCCGAAAAAATAATTTACATCTTCTCATCAATCTGTTGGTATTTTTAACTATCAGAAATAAAAAATATGTAAACAAAATGCCAAAATAATTCACCGATTTGAGTGGCACCTTGGTCAAGCTTATAAATTGAATAATTTTTTTGTAATATTCCATTCTATTGAAATTTGGCAAAGATTTCAAACACTATTGTGAAATTCTATACAAGACCCTTTCATATTAGATTAGTTCAGTTTAGTTATATTAACATCCCATTTTAAAGCAACACTAGAGCTATTTGGGACGGACTAAATAATTATGAACCACAGGCAGATGACGAGGAAGGCATCTGAGCTGGCTCCTATCCAAACTTCCGCATCACAATAATGGAATGACATTTGGCCCCGGCCGATTTAATGTGCACCAGACCTGCTTACAGAACGGTTCTTCGGTGGAATTGGGTCTAGAACTTGGAACCCTCCGGCCTTGAAGCCGAGACCTAATCACCAAGCAACCGCGGCCCCCGAGATATCAGAGTACAAAGGGTTAAAGAGTATCTTTAAATTACTTATGTCCCAGACGTATTGTTTCTTTTTGAGTGAAAACTTCTATCTATAGAAACTAGCCAACAATCAAATCATTCATTTATATTATTTATCTCATATATTGCACAAATTATTTAAAAAATACCTTTAAACTGCATAATATGCACAAATATTATTTATCAGTAAACGTCTATAGAGGTACTCTTGCTCAGAAAAGGCAACTTAAACAAAATATGGCCAATTTATTTATTCTTTATGGCATGCATTGGCATATGTCTCTTTAAAGAGTCTGAATGAGAAAATTTTTTATTACAAAAGTCGCATGAAAATGGTTTCTCTTGCGTATGCGCCCGTAAATGTCTTCTTAGATTCGACATCACAGAAAAAGGTTTGTTACAAATACCACATATAAATGGTTTTTCTTTCGTATGCGCCCTTAAATGCGTATTTAAATCATGGCGCCGAAGAAAAGGCTTATTGCAAATGCTACATGTATACTGTTTGTCTTCAGTAGTTGTCAATAAATAAGCTTTACTGCAAACGAGGCGTGAATACCGTTTTCTATTTGCGTGCGTCAGTAAATGCACGTTTAAATTATCACGACGAGAGAAGGCTTTATTGCAAATGTCGCATGGATATGGTTTCTGATTCGAATGCTTCCGTAAATGTTTGTTTAAATTAGACTTCGTAGAAAATGCATTATTACAAATGTCGCAGGCAAACGGCTTCTCTTGCGTATGCGATCGTAAATGCTTTTTTAAATTTGACGTCACAGAAAAGGCTTTGGTACAAATGCCACACGTATAAGGTTTCTCTTTCGTATGCGTCCGTATATGTGCATTTAAATCATGTCGCCGGTGAAAAGCTTTACTGCAGATGTCGCATGCGTGCAATTTCTCTTCCGTAATCATCTGTAAATGTGACTTGTCAGAAAAGACTTTGTTAGAAATGTCGCATGCGTATGATTTTTCCTCCGCATGTGTCAGTAAGTGTACGCTTAAATCATGATGCCGAGGAAACGTTTTACTGCAGATATGGCATGCATATGACTCTTTCATATGCGTCCGTAAATGTTTGTTTAAACTAGATTTCGTAGAAA
Source organism: Argiope aurantia (assembly GCA_026543865.1). Lineage (NCBI taxonomy): Eukaryota > Metazoa > Arthropoda > Arachnida > Araneae > Araneidae > Argiope > Argiope aurantia. Next base: position 270,897 of record JAPMOR010039452.1, on the reverse strand, counting down.
ATGCATTATTACAATTGTCGCATACATATGGTTTTTCTTTCGTATGCGTCCGTAAATGTACTTTTAAATATGGCCAAAGAGAAAAATTTTTGTCACAAAAGTCACATGCGTACAGTTTCTCTTTTGTGTGGGTCTGTAAATGTTTTTTCAAATTGGGAGACTGAGAAAATACTTTACTACACAAATTGCATGCGTATGCTTTCTCCATTAAATATTTAAAAAGAAAAATGACTTTTCAAAAGCCTTCTTTCTGTAAACCCTAAATTCAGAAGTCACAAGCAGGGGTGTTCTTTTCATTCTAGTTTTTCCAAACAAAATTTTATTTATGTAAGTAAACTAAAGTAAACTAGTAAGTAAACTTTCAACATAAATATACCAGAAAAAGTTCTTCCATTAAGTGTATCGAGATATCTTTGGAAATATATTTTATTCGTAGATCGTAAGTATAAAATTTCTTTTTTGAAATGCATATAAAGATATTCAAATATATGTGCTAATAACGAACAGAAAATATGGCGTAAATCAAGATTTATAAATAAATGTGCAGGAGAAATCGTTATTTTTTTATTCGATGGTGCTCGATTTCATCTTTTCTATTTTGTAGCACGGAATTGTGTATCTTTGAAAAGTGAAACCATCTTATCGTCGTCAATTTTATTCATAAAGATATGGTGACTCAGTGCCTATTTTCATCGCCAGGGCACCAATCATCAAATTTTCTTCACAATGAGACTTCAAAATCTAAAAAAAACAACAACGTAAAATTAGTTAATGCATTATTACATTCCAAACTACTGAAAATAATCAAATCATCCAGAAGTTTATTTCCTCGTTTACTTTGTAATTTGCCAATTTATGTACAAAGAAAAAAAGTTACTTGGATTCCTTAAATGAAATCCATAGAAATGATAAATATTTGCTTCAATTTTTTTTTTTTTTTTTTTTTTTTAGTATGTAGCCAAAGATAGTTATCTATTTCAGAAATTATGATAATGCAGCAGATAAGTTCCAATACAGGAAAACCTAGAAACCTGTATGATATTTTTTTAAAATTAATAATTTGTTAAAGGAAGGAATATTTGTTAGAAAACTATAAAATATTCTTCGCATAAAAGCAAAACTGATAGCAGAAGATGCCTTGGCAGATGGTGAAGAGAAACGATATATATGTTATGAAAATAGGTTTTTTTTTTAACAGCTTGCGATTCACTAACGATTAGGAGAGCATACTTTTTTAACAACTTTCGAACACCTAACGATTAGGAGAGTATTTTTTAACAGACTCAGATTCGCTAATGATTAGGAGAGTACGTTTTTTTTTAAAACTTCCGAACAACTAACGATTAGGAAAGTGCGTTTTTTAACAGTTTGTGATTCGCTAACGATTAGGAGAATACTTTTTTTAACAACTTGCTAACAGCTGACGATAAGGGAAGTAAGTTTTTTAACAGCTTGAGAACAGCTAGCGTTTGGAGAGTACGTTTTTCAATAACTAACGATTAGGAGAACACGTTTATTAACAACTTGCGAACAACTAATGATTTGGAGAGAAGTTTTTTAACAGCTAACGATTAGGAGAGTATGTTTTTTATAGTTTCAAATTCACTAACAATTAAGAAAGTAGATTTTTTTTTTTAAAATTTAATTTAACAACTTGCGAACAGCTAACGATTAGGAGAGTAAGTTTTTTTTAACAGCTTGAGATTCGCTAATGATTTGGAAATTCATAATCACACATTTTCAGGACAATCTATTGGAGTTAGGAATCTGTACGGGTCTAGGAGAAATTATTTTATACTTTTTATGCCATTTTAAAAACGTGATATATTATTTTTTATTAATATTTTCAAATAATTATTTTCTGCTTTTTGTCTTGTGTGTATGACATTTTGCAATCAATTTTAAATTAATTTCCCGATGAACTAGCTACACCCGATAAAAAAATTTACACCGAACATACCAGAAAAGGAGTTGATATTGCATTGTCACCCAATTTAAACTTAAGTGCAAAATTTAGACCAAACAAACAGACAGGCATGCGATTAATAAAAACAAGCTAAAAAAAGTTTCACTAAAATGAAAATGTCAAGACAAAAACAGTTGTTTAAATATGATTTCTAAAGAATTATTTTGCATTCCCAGAGTTCTCTAGCTGCTATATGACAGCATCTCAGGAAAAGTATCGAGTTTGAACTTGGTTTCTTCGTAATGCTCAATATTTTTTCTAACATAATTACCAAAAATTAACAAACGATTAACCTCAACATTCACTATCATAACCCTCTAATCAGTTTCGAAATGCTGGAAACATTTACTATATCTGATACAAAACAAAACAAAGATGAAGAATTTACATTCTCATTTGATGAAGAAACCATCCTTCTCCAATCTCTGAAGTTTTTTTAATATCTATTGAATGAACTCTTTTGGCAGTGGGGGATAGCGGCCTTTATTGCCAAAAATCCCATTCTCATCCAATTTCAATCACTCGATGAAGAAACCACAGAGTGAAATTTTAAAATTATGATGTTTAACTTATTCAGAACTTATGACTTTTAAACAAATGATTGTACTAATAAGAATATATTCCATATTATGTGATATGAATAAATATATTTAAATTCAAATACATACATAAGTATCGAGTGTATTAAAACTTTTTAAATTCATAGTTACTACTTAAATAAACATAATGCTAAATTTTAATGGCCCATAACTCATTATAATTACTTTTACTTTCATTATGCCTATTATATAGGCTATAACTTTCTTGATTTAATTAAAAACCAGTGGATGCCCATTTATGTAAGTATTATTAAGCATCGTCTCATACATAAATATTCTCAGATTGTAAAATGAAGTTTTATAACATTTTTATAAAATGTTCTAAATGAACTAAAGAAGTTCACTTAATTTGTCACTTAAGCTACATTTTAAATCACAGAAATATGGCTGATTCTTTAAGTATAAAATTCTTACTCGGTTCATTAGGTAAAATAACATCAGATCAACAGACATAGTATATTAATGAAAGACAAAAAAAAAAAAAAATATTGTACTTTTTCATTATTGTTCGACAAATTTTTCAAATTGTTTCACATCATCATCAACTATTTGGAATAAGGAAAAATAAAATTTGTTTAAATTTTCAGCTTTCTATAATTTTACCGCAACATGTAAAAATATAAATTTTTAAGAAAATGTTTCCACAGATTTCTTCAATCATGTTCAAGGTTATTTATACAAATTGTATCATTTTTGTATGCCTCAACTAGAACTTTATATTCATAAAATGCCTTATCTGATGTATTCAAAATACCAAAAAACAAAGAAAAATCAATATAAATATCTACAAAACCACATTCATATTTGAGTGAAATCTTAATTCATCTGTTTTGTGATTGAATACTGGAATCTCTCTCTCTCTATATATATATAAAATTTCTAAATCTAGGACATTTTTCAAATTATAATTCATTTACTCTTCTAATATTAAGCTTTCAAGAATACATAACTATTAACATAATATAGTCCTTCGTTCTAATAACTATATGTCATGAGTATATTCTTTCATGATTTTTAATAAAATTTTACAGATTGATTTTACATTATATATTTTAGTTTTATTTGAATAATTGTATTAAACTTAATTAATCCTTGAACACTTGTTCAGTATATATTAGATTAGATTAAAATATTTGCTTTTCTTTCTTTTACTATGCAGAGTTTTAGTAAATCTTAGGAAATTTAGCAAAGCTTATATTTTCTAGACACTATCAAAATAATTATTTTGAAATCTAATTACCAGCAATTTTTATAGCAATAATTTAAATGAAATAATTATACATGCATATTTAAACTTTTTGGATATACATTCAGTGTACAGTCCATATAATTCAATATATAATCAGTGCTTTTAATCAAAAGCTCTGGTAATAAATAACAAATTTTGGCACGTTTTGCATCAGCTAAAGTTTCTAAAAGGAATGCAAGAAATGATTCATTGAATTCTAAAAAAAATGTTTAGTTAATAAATATTTCATTTAATATTAATAGTTCATGGTTCAAATTTTAACAATATGTAAAATTACCACATGAATCTGCAGTATTTCAATTTATATGCTTAGTTCAATCTATAAAGAATTAACTACAATAATAATAGTAGCTTGTAAAAAAAATCTTCTATTAATTAAACAAACATAATGATATAAATTTTCCAAGGTCATTTACTAAATAATCAGATAACAAATATATAGAATCCAAATGATTTTCTAAATATATTTTGGTTCTTAAATAATAAAAATTGTACGGTTTTATATCTAATACACATAAAAAACACATACGTGCATTTTTTAATTTTCAACTTTTAATAATTTGTTAGCATTATTATTCAACAGTATTATCTACAAAGCTTCTGCCCTAGAAAGATTATCATTAACCTCCATGTCACATAAATATTTTTATTCTGATATTAAGCCAGTTAATTTAATTTGTATGCTACACATCATATTAAGAGAATATAGCTGAAGGCAACTAAATTCTCCTTCATTTATTAGTAAGTGTTATTGTGTACTCTTTCTGTAATCAAAATATTACATTCCTTAAAGCAAAACATTTGTGCTGTTAAAAAATAAATAAAGACATACTAAAGACATAGTAGTAAATATTTAAGAAATACATTCAAGGTTCAAAGCTGCTAAAATATTGAGAAACTCAAAGAAACCAATATAACATTAATATTTTGCAATTAGAAATAACTTACTGTATATATTAGCAAGACATTAAGTTCTGCCCTTTTTAATCAGATTAGCAATGGAATTCATTTAGGAAAGATATCTGAATTGTTGTCAAACAAAGGATTGATATTTGATATTTCTGTTAAATGCTATTTCATTCATAATTTCACAAAATAAAGAATTTCATCACCTAATTTTTTTAAGCCACCCAGAAAAATAATAAACATAATTAACTCCCAATGGACAAGAAAAATATTTAAAAACTCTTACGAGTTGACACCTGCTTGTGATGGTCCATTTACTGCCCAATGCATAACAACTAATGCAATAGGAATGGAATATATTTTTATCTAACTTTAAAAGATGAAATCATATTATAAAATAACTGAGCATTTTGTTTAAATACAATAATAGTTTCAAATAAAGTGAGTAAATAGTTTTCATGGATATTCATTTTAAAATCTATGAAACTCTTTATTGAATCTCTGAACTTAATTTAAGTACATAACACATTTTTAATTGCAGCACTAAAAATTATGATAAAAGAAATGCTCAAAAATTCAAATTTGAGAAATCTGCAAAAATTATTACTTATATATAAGACAGGAAGAAACCATCCACCATTAGTTTTATAATAGACAAAGAAGTGTAAACAATGTACAAACTGCATATGTGAAATGTTAACATTAAACATTCCACTTTCAGTCAAATGACAATTTTCTCTTTGCAGTTCCAATTTATCAATGGAATGTTCATATATTAAGCATTAAAAATGATTTATATTCTTTTTGAAGAAAATGTAAAAGCTCGAAATGAAAACATTATTTTTGATAATTATGATCATTGATAAATACAGCATTTAGAAAAACAACTTCAGAACACAAAACATAATTCATGAACGAGAGGCAAAGAAAAAAAAGTTTTCATTTTACACCTTCTCATTGAATATGCTAAATTTTATGTAGATTACAAACGGTAAAAAATAGAAATTACTCTTATAATTAACCATGGTTAAAATTAACAACTGATATAAATAATATTTGGAAGTATAGTATGTGCATATTATATATATTTATTTATTTAAAAAAGTATATAAAATTTTCAAGAAGTCTATAATAGAGAATTTAAAGAGAAAATAAATTATTAAAGCAATAAACATGAAAAAAGAGTAATAATTTAATGCTACTTCTATTTAATTTTCAATTCAATCTGCATAATTGACAATAATTCTTCACTTGTATGCATATTTTTAAAAGTAAAGGGATAGTAGTTCTGCCAGTGCTTACTTTTAAAGTTGTGAAAGTGACAGGGGAAAAAAACAACTCTTGTTCAGGAATAGAACATGACAATCTTAATCAGAAAAGGAATCATCATGTTTCTCTTTCAGAACAAAACACACAAGATTTCTCAATTTCACCTTGCTTAAATCTTTCTTAAAATGAATGTCCTTATAAAATGATTAATGGCTCTTGCAATTTTTTATTGTTTTCTTCACAATTATGAAAAGCATCAGTTTAATATCTCTAATTTTTTGCATTAGAAAATTAAATTTATAAATTGTATTATTCATTTACATCAACATAATCATATTCTTATATACACTAAATTCATACATTGAAGAAATAATCATTTACATAAACTAACCAAATTTGCCAGTCCTTTTTTGAAACAAATATTTAAATTAAAATTTTGAGCATCAGTTTTAGTAATTCTGTACTATGCAATATATATGTTTAAAAATAAAAAGATCTTTTAAAGTGTCCAATAGGAAAGAGTGGGTTGAAGCAAGTCCCGATTAGATATAACTCATTCGCGAAGGAACGGAGAAAACAAACGAACCTGAATCTCTCCATTGAATCTGTAATTCGTTCCTGAACGACAATAATCTCGTTCACGAACCACAGAGGGGATCCCAATTTTTTCGTTCGCTAACGACTGTTTAGACCCAGCTACTGTCTTTTGTAATGCGTTTCTTGCTATTCTCATTCTTGAACCGCTAACATTGCAGTTTTCTGCACAGGAAACGTAAGAAGACTGGGTTGCAAAGGTTTTGCAGGAAGAATCTATATATCATCAAGGCTATCTGCAATAGAGACTATCTTCCCTTTTATCGCACCAACATCATACATCCTTCTTCACTTTCATCTGCAATAGGCTGTTTTATCTGTAGATCACTAATCATTATAAAATATTAACGAGGTCATTCCTTATGATCTCTCCAGGGATAAATTTAAGGAATATAAGCAACCTTTTAATAACGAAGAACTCCAAACCACTATTCATAAGACTCCCAATCTTCAGCCGGGATTGAGGGAATAACTGCAAAATTCATTAAAAACCTGACTGTTAAATACCAGCACAGCTTATAAAAAATATATAACGAAATGTGGAGAACTCGAAGCTTTTCTAAAGAATGTCAAGTGGAATAAATCATTCCTATCGTGAAACTTGGTATGGACAATATTGTAGCGGTTTGGATACTACCGCTACCTTACCTACTAGCGAGGATACTACCTGGGACCTTGTGGTTCGCAGCTCAGTAACATGACCACGATACAAAGGCAATTGCTCGGGTAGCGTAGCTGTAAACTGGCTTATAAGCTATTCACTACAATATTAATATCTAAACCTACTGCCCAATTTCTTTTCCCTACTAACACAAGATATCTCTCCTGATATCTCTACGATGTTGTCCGACATTCTGAATGCCAGTCAGCATCATGTAGATGTCGTAACAATGTTGGGCATTTTGTACTGATAGGATTATTTCTGTTCTTCGGAAAGGTTTTGAGAATTATTTATGCAAACCATAATTAGTTTCCGACACAGTAATAAAATTTCATTCTAATTATTTTGGTTTCTGGATTTAAAAGATTGTAGCTATCTTCTATCAATCTTACATCATAAAATCGTCAAATAAAAAAATTATAAAAATAAATTATTCTCAAATTAAATATAGCAAGTCAGACTTCTGCCATCCGGTGATCAGTGGTCTTTACCCTCAGAAGCTATTGCACAAAAGCGGCTTAAATCGCTGACGAAGTCAGCGAACTTGTCTATGACAAATGTATAAGTAATAACAATAACATAATACTTTAATAATCTGAATATTTTAACTTTAAGAAGCGTTTCAGCAGCGTAAGTATTATTTATAGAGTTTTTGAAGCTTTTTTACATTCTTACGGTAAAACAGAATCTCCCTTTCTCATATTTGTAGTTTGCAACAGACCCATTCCCTCTAAAACTTGAGATGACGAGATGGATGAAATCATAGTAAATCTTAGAATAGTGAATTTTAATTTCTTGGTTGATGGTCATAGAAATAGTAAGACATAATATTCAATACCACGTCATTAAAAGCCATAATATTATTAGAAAAGGTGATCAGAATATATATAATTGAAGACTCATGCAGCCAAAGCTATAGTGTATGTAACCAGTAAGATTTCTAGGCTATCAAAAATACAAAGTTTCAAAGTTTTTGCAGATTACATCCCTCCCCAATATATATATATATATATATAGAAGAATACAGGCTTGAAAACGTTGAAGAGACGTGTTATATTTTTAAATTAATTTTAATATCCATTTCGTGAAAACATAATTATTTACGAGCAGAGACACGGACAAGGCACGTAAGTCACAGCGCGACACAAAAGCAGAAGTAAGAAAAGAAGAAGAAGGGGCGATCAAATGATCACTAGTCTTATATAACATAGTATTTCCGGCCACATGCCGATGGAATACATATATTGACCTTTGACAAGGGCAACGGAAGTATCACTTTCATTTGATACGTAGTACTGATGGCGCATTAGTTTTACATAGTAATTAATTGAACCGAAAGTAGAATTGGATCACGAAATAAGAGGATATTTTTAGAATTAAGATACAATGGGCGAAATTAAGATAAAATCTTGGAAATTAATTAAATTGAAATTAGAATTAAAATATCATTACGCATATATATATATGTGTGTGTGTGTGTGTGTTGAGTTTCATGTGCCTGTAACCATTTGAGTAGCACCAAGCGTTATGGCGAGCGTGTGTGGGTGATTGGTTGCTGTTGCGCCAACTGAGTCTGACCGCTTTGTGTTGCTACTGCCTTATTTTGCGTTGCTGCGTCAAGTGATTTTGACGACTTTGGTTAGCTGTGGTTAGATGGCGCTGTACAAAGGTTGAAGAAGGTTCATCGTCCGAAGTCACCAATATGGAGTATTGGTGTGAGTGAGGATAGAACTTGGGAACTTGTGGTTCGCAGCCGAGTAACATGACCACAATACAAAAGCAATTTCTCGTGTAGTGTTACTGTTAACTGGCTTATAAGCTTTTACCACAATATTGAAAATTCCACCAAGCTCAACACCATAGGAAATGAGATATGAATTCAAAAACTTGGATATTGTGTGTTTCTACTTGCCACTCACAAACACTAGCTTTTCCTTCGTACCCGCTTGCCAATCGAATCATAAAAATCCTTGCGCGTTTCTTTCATTTTCATCAGCTTAAAAATCATCTGTTATGCATGTTTTAATTTCGGAATTCAGGTAGAACAAGTCTTTTCATTGTAACCGAGACAAGACCCATTTTGATGAGAATTTCTCTCATCAGAAGATATAATGGAGATTCATTCTGAAATCCAGTATGTTAGGTTTTTAACCCATTGCAGTCGGTGTTCAATGTACCTTTTAGTTCATTTAGTTTGGTGCTTCCTTTATCTAAATATGAACTTTTGATGCTTTTATGTAGTTGTGGACAATTTTTCTTGAAACGTGTGCGATGCATTATTATTTTGAGCTCTAAGAACACTGTTTTTCTTTAATCGTATTGCAACAGATTTTTAGGTCTTCCAGTCTTAATAGGAATAGAATAAAATAGAATGTTTTTCTTAACAAAAACAGGTAAAAAGAATGAAATACCCACTTTTAAAGTTTATAATATTTACCAAAGCAATTCTTTTAGCATTTTCCTTCTACTTTTTTTTCGTACACCAAAAATCGCTTAAGTACTGTTTTTTTTTAAAATTTTTAGTTATAGATCAAATTTAATCATTTAAATAAAAGAAAAAATAGTCAAACAATGTAAAAAGTAATTTAGATCAATACAAAACATAATTTACTGTGCTGACTGTATTATGTAATATGACTGTATTTCTACTTTCTTTCACACAGTGTATCTCTCGAATATTTTTACATTACCTTTTGTTTAAAAAATAATGGATCAAAATATAGTTTTGGAATCAAATATATAAATAAATACTTTCGCCAATCATTTTTCTTAAAAAATCAGACAAAAATAAGGCAAACTGTTAAAAATATCCTTTTATTACAAAACTGAATGATTTAGATGAACATAAGCAGCATATTCACAAATCTATTAAAATACTGCATAATGGTACATGGTTTCTATTATAAAACAATATATACAGAACATAAAACCTTATATACAAAAAGATATTCTTAGCATAAATTAATATACACAGAACGAGTCAACATTATGTTAGCTCCATTTTAAAATTTGTGATATTAATGACTTAATTAAATGGAAATGGCATGCGGTATCATCCATACCGTGAAGAAATATTGTGTACTGGTTTTACATACTAATGTAAATCGTTGTTCAGTAGGTATTGAAAAATATGGCTATCATGTGTATAATTTATTACATTTGATATATTTCTACCATTTAAATGATAGTATCATTTTGACTCGTCCTGTACAATACATATAATCAATTAAAAAAAACAACATAAGTAAAGTTCCAAAATTCAAGCACATCAATTAACACTTAAATTGCTAAAGTCTTTGTTTTGAATTATTAATTCCTCGAAACCCTTATCTTGGCGCAACTGTGATCAGAGCATGGTTAAATGGGCAATGAGTATTCTATAAATTGAGAGTCTCTCTCAATGGTATGCTTATCTTGGCGCACTTGAGATCAGAGCATGGTTAAATGGACAATGAATATTCTATAAATCGAGAGTCTCTCTCTCTATTGTAGGCTTATCTTGGCACACTTGAGATCAGAGCATAGTTAAATGGGCAATAAATATTCTATAAACTGAGTCTGTCTGTCTCTCTATGTGTGTTGTGCTTTTTTGGATATAATTAAAAAAGAGAAAATTAAACTCAATACCAACAGCAGATGGTGAATAAAGGGAAGACAATGATTCTTAAAAATAACCGATATATAGAGTGCTTTTTGCAATTACATTCATAGACACTAACAGCAAAACTAAAATATAATTGCCACCTTATTAACCACTTATGATAATTTTTTTAAATGCATATTTATTCTAATTAATTTATGCCATCAATGTACATGTCATAATTTCTTCTAATCAAAAGGAATTCAGCATCTTAAAAAAGTTTTTGGACACATTACATCCCAATCTTCACATCAAATAATGACTGAAGGTATTCTTGCAAGACAATCTAGACACATACATAGCAATATTAAGTTTGAAGAATATAAGAATATCATTGAATTCAATCAAGAATAAAATAAATATATGAAATAAGATTTTTTTACAAAACAGATAACAATTCTCTAAAAAATTATATAATACTATTATTTACATGATAAAAAGCCAAAAATAATATACAACAAAATGACTAAGGATTTTTTACTAAATAGGAAACAAATGCAAAACTGGAGAAAAAACAAACATTATATATTGTTTTTATCGAATATTGCCATTCAAAAATCTTCACAGCCAAGAAAGTTTGATTAAATGTACTTTCCACTGTTATATAAAATTACAGATAAAAATAATTTCTTCAACGAAAAATATAGCATATATATAAATGAATTCTACATTTTAATTTAAACTTTCTATTCATATACCAAAGGTAAATTCAAAAGAACTGTTTGATAAAAATATCAAACAGATTTAATATAAGACACAGAATTAAGGAAAGAAACCATTAAATCAATTTTATAAATGAAATACATTTTTATAAGTTCATACTTCAGCATACCAGATTTTATACTTATATTAATAAATTTGAGATTTAAAATTTAGATGTATTTTATTAAACCCTCGTGTAAGTAAATAGTAACTCAAAATACTGATCTTGATATTCAACGATTTTGATATGCAATATAAAATACTTTTATTTACAATATTATCTATAAAGTCAGACATTTACACAAAAGTTTGATTAATAAAATATATGTAAATTTAAATGATAATTCAAATAAAATTACATGTCTATTATCTCATGATTTTCACTTTATAATTCTTGTTTACAATTTTTGTTAAATGGCTTTACAATAAAACAAATCTTCTAAATTTTAATTATTCAGATATCTAGAGCCTAATTCTATGTTTCAGATTTTTAATTATTCATATTTCAAAGGCAAACTTACAATAAAACGATTTGATATATGATGCAGATTTAAAAGACGGAAAGATATATGGATGAAATTGCATCATTAAGAACATGAAGTTATACAATCATATATGAATAAAAAAGGAAGCATACCTTTCTTAACAAACGTAATCAATTATTGAATCATATATATGGCATACATATGTTAATTCTAAACTTTCATAGATTTATTTTACAGCTCATTATAAATCAAGAAGCTATAAGACATCCTAGAAGAAAACTTAAATGCTCTAGGCACATATGCAGTAGTAAGATAGGAGCATTTTTTTTACAATACTTATTTACAATACAAATTTTCGTCAATATACATTTGTAAATGTAAAATATATTGGCAAATATGTATATACAAAATCCTGTTGATAATGAGGAATTGATTTATAAATATCCATTTAAATGTTTCACAATGTAATAAAAAAAATTATGTTTTGTCATGCAAAACAAAATTATTAGAACAAAAAATTATTTTAAGACATTTTAATTAACCTTTTTTCAGTCCTTAAGAATACACATTCCTTACCATTTATTTATTACAATAATAAATTTTCCAGGTTAATCTTTAACTTTATGTTAATTATTAACCATTAATGCACAAAACATTTTAATTCATATTTTGCAGTTGTTTAGTTTCCATTCAGAACAGGACTGTGAATGTATCCTTAAAGAATCCTTGCAATTAAATGCTTTATTATTAATTAAAAAGTAACAGTTCTTCATTATGCATCTGGAATCTAAATGAATCAATGGAAGATTGTTAAGTAATAGAATGAAGGTAGATGTCTGGGTTTCAGGCAATTTATTCCTCAACATAAATGGTGGGACTTTCATCATTTACAAATTATTCATTTTCACTGTTATCTTATACATTGTATAAATTATTTATTTAAAAAATATATTTAAATCATGTATGTCACAGAAATAGTTTCTCAATATGTGTCAGTAAAAAAAAAAAAAAAAAAAAAGGCTCTTAGTATTTGTTTATTGAAATGCTCTTGTAGAAAATGCTTTACTAAACATCCCAAATGTATGGCTTATTCATTTTTTACAACTGTCTACAATGGTGTGAAATACAGAATGCTTTAGTCATATGCAATTGGTTTATCTTTTGTATGCATCTGAAAATGCAATTTTAATTTCAACTTTATAGAAAAGGCTTTGCTACAAACATCACATGTTTTTTCTTTTTTTGCGTATGCACATGTAAGTGTTTTTTTAAATTCCCCTTCTCGGAAAAAGCTTTGTTACAAATGCTACAGGTATATGGTCTCTCTTGCGTATGGATACGTAAATGTCCTATTAAATTCTTCTTATAGGGAAACGCTTTGTTACAAAAGTCACATGTATATGGCTTCTCATGCGTATGCATACGTAAGTGTACTTTTAAATTCCCCCTCCCGGAAAAAGCTTTGTTACAGATGTCACATTTGTATGGTTTCTCTTGTGTATGCGTCCTCAAGTGTACTCTTAAATTCCCCTTCACGGAAAAAGCTTTGTTACAAATGTCGCATGCATAAGGTTTCTCTTGTGTATGCGACCGTAAATGTCTTACTAAATCAGGCCGGCGATAAAATGTTTTTTCACAAATGTCGCATACATGTGGGTTCTCCATTGATTATGTAATCAGAAAAATTCCCATTTAAAACAATTCTTTCTGTAAACACTCAAATTCAGAAATCACAAGTAGAGTATTCTCTGTAGTACCAGCATCTAGTCCAAATTTTAATAATGCAAATAAACTGACTTTTTTGAACATAAATTATTGGCAAAATTGAATTTAAATATCACAATTAGATGAATTGAGACATCTTAAAATATAATTTCTGGAAATATGTTTTACAGCATGGGGACTGTACTTTTCTCTTTAGAATAAGCATGACAATATCCGGAAATATGGACGAATAAATATATGGTATAATTCAATATTTCTAAGTTGATGTAATAAGGAAATTATTATTTTTTAAAATCCTGTTATTCAATTCCTTGCAAGACCATCATATGGATCTTGGAATAGCCAAACCTTCTAAACGTTCTCGAATATATTCAGAAAGACTTGATGACTCAAGTTGTTCAGAATGTCATGGCACAGTTTATTGCATATCTTCATAATGCAACTGTCAAATCTAAAAAAAAAAAAAAAAAATTTTAATGCCGAAATACATTCTGAGATAAAATAGTAAAACTTATTTAAAATGCTTATATATTGATTTATTCATTTAATTTATCATTTACCGATTCAAATAAAAATCTAATAAATATAAAATCGTTTGGTTTCATTGAGCAATAAAAATAGAAATGCTTTCAATTTTTAAGATTTTTAGCATGAATGCAAAGACAAAATCCTTATTTCGAAAACTGAGATAATACAGAAAAGAAGTTCAAATAAAGGATATCCAGAAATTTAAAAATACTTAAATAAATAATACACCAACTGAACAGCAATATTTGTCATTAAACTCAAAAATATTCCTCAGAAAGCTAAAAAAATATGGAAGAAATCTGCTTCATATTTTTGAAAATTTTTTCTTTTAATTAACTTTTTCTGGACATTTTATGGAGAAAAATATTTGAAGGGACATTTAAATTTTTCTTATATATATATATATATATATATATATAAATACAGTACCAGTAAAAATGAAAAATAATTAAAGTCATGTACAAAAAATAATTATAAATTATTGCCTTTTTGACGACAAAATTCCTTTTCATTTGCAAAGTATATATATATATATATATAAACGGTAAAAATATTTGCTGTAAAAGAAACATTTAAATGTAATGTTGTTTTTTTTGTAATATTTGTGATCTGATATTTATTTTGCAATAAATATTGAATAATGTGATAGCAATAAAAGCTTTACCTATGATTGTTTCAATATGTAATACTTCACTTCTACTTAATCATAAATGAAATATAGATGAAGTATTATAATCATCTTAAAAACTGAAACTTTAAATTTTGACGAATGTCTTTGTTTCAGACCTCCCCAAGTCCAAAAACATACTTTTGGCATTATGTCTGCCAGTTTGTCTGTCTTTACATCGTAAACACAATAACTGAAAAAGGTCTTCACCTTTGAAATTTGTTATATGGACTATGTTTAAATTTGTAGATTTCTATCGAATTTTGAACAAAATCCATTCACAGGATGTTCGAGTACAAATTAATTCAATGATCTACAAAATGCAAAGAATTATGAAAATAAGATTTGGTATACAGGTTTAGCATCTGAAATATAGATTCATATCAAATTTTGAACCAAATCTGTCAAGTGGTTGACCATCTGTCGATCCTGGAGTTATAAACATGGATCAGACTCTAAAATATGTGTTTTAACAGCATGTCAACAATTACTTATCAAATGAAAATTGCTTAAGATGTCATGTCAAACACAAAATAGTGCTACAATCATTTTTGTAATTTACTAAATGCTGCTCATATTTTAAGAAACCAATTTACATCACCAAAATAGTAATTTAATCTTTATTAATTTTAACACCTTCAGTTAATTGTAATCTGTCTATTCAAAACTCAGAATATTTTTGGAAATTGTACATTTAAAAAAAGCTTAGCTTAATATCCCAGAAGGCATGCATATGTGTATTTAAGATATAATCCATTTTTTAAAAAAAATTCAAAGTAGCAAATGCATTAATTAATATCAGAATTAATTTAGTTTTTATATTCAATTATGAGTTCTCCAAAAACCTATCTTAGCAGAGTCATTGGTACATATAATGGCAAAAAGACGAAAGCAGTTTCTTGATTGAGAGTATTTCTCTTTTATGAATATAAAATGTTAAAAATTTAATTCAATAACTGCTGCAAATGACAAGAGTAGTCAATGATACTGACAGTCATAAAGATTGCAGTTTGCAATTCTTTCTGTTAATAATATCAGAAAAACTAGATAACAATTCCTATCATACTAATCATTTATCATAAAAGATAAAATTTTTGTATTTCTTCCAATTGATTTGAGACTTCAAATCAACTTGACTTGATTAACAAATAATGTTTGAAGATATTCTTGCAAGACAATATAAAATTAAAAACACACAACAAATTTAACTTAAAACAGGTAATGAATATAAGATGCCGAAAATGGTAATGAATATAAGACAAGACTTAATTTAATTAAACCTTCGCTTTCTAGCATTATATAATATCACAGTCAAAAATGATTTATATAATGATACATAGCATATTATTGTTAAACCATCATGCAAGTAAATAGTCAATGAAATTATCATGAATATTTCAGTCAATGAAGTTTTCAGACTTCTTATGATCTTGGTATTCAATAATGACCTTATATTCTCTTGTAAGATTATCTATTAAATTGAATTTCCACACAAAAAAAGTAATTAAAAAATATTATTGGTTTAAATGACAGAATAAATACTAAGGTCTATTGTCTCATGATCTTCACTTTATTTATCTTTATAAATTTTGGTAAATGACTTTAAAAGGAAATAAGTAAAACCAATATCTTCTCTTCTACAGTTGAATCATTCGCATTCCAAGAAAAAATGTATAAGAAAGGCTTCAACAAAACTTGGTTTAATATAAATTCAAAAGGTTAAAAAAAACTGCATGGTAAAAAAACATCATTACACCGCCATACTTTTGTGGAAAAGGGAGCATAATATTCTTAATAGACAGAATCAATTATCAAATCCCATACATGAAAGTTTGAATACATCAATTCTAAACTTTTGTAATAATGTAGTTAAAAATTTTATTACATCGCCATACTTTGATATATAAAAAAAAAAAAAAAAAGAGGAAGAAAGAGAGCATAATTTTCTTAATACACAGATTCAAAAATCAAATCATATATATGACATGGACATGTCAACATGTCTATTCTAAGCTTCCATAATTTTACTTTATAGTTAATTGTAAATGAAAAAAGGTACAAGGCATCACAGAAGAATATTGACACAAGTTATATGTACATATACAGCAATAAATTGAGAGTACTTATGTTTACATTATTTATCTCATATATTGCAAAAATTATTTATTTAAAAAACACCTTTTTTTGTCATGTTTTGAAAAACATTACAAAATGTAAGGTTTACTTATTCTTTATGATGTGCTTCTAAGAATGTTTCTTTATAGTAATGGAATGAAGAAATCTTAAATTACAAACATCCCATTTCAAATGGTTTCTCTTTCATATGCAATTTGAAAATGTAATCTTAAATTCGACTTAGAATAAATAATGTTGTCACAAATGTTGCAGAAATATGCTTTCTCTTGTGTGTGTATGCATAAATCACTTTATTACAAATGTTACACATATATGGCTTCTCTTTGGTGTGTGATAATAAATGCCTTTTTAAATCAAAATGCCTAGAAAATGCTTTGTTACAAAAGTCACATGCATACCATTTCTCTCTCCTATGCGACCGAAAATGCCTTTTTACACTAGATTAGAGTGAATGTTTTATTACAAATATTGCATGTGTATGATTTCTCCATTCAGTGAATTAGAAAAATGCTATTTTATTGCAATTCCATTCATAACCACTCAAGTCCAGAATCACAAGCTTAAAGAGAAACAGAATTTTCATGATGCTAATTGTTTTTATTTTTTTTAAACATATATGGATGGCATAAGATCTTCCCATTAGGACAATGAAAAGATATATTTGAATGCAATTTTTGCAAATATGTTTTATTGCTTGGATTATGTGAAGCTTCCCTTTCCTAGATAAATGTATCAATATGCACAGATATGCATTAATAAGGAATAAAAATATAATCAAATCAAAAATATAATGCAATCAAAAAGAGAGGTAAATGTGAAATTACTCTTTTTCATTCCATGATACTTGATTCCTTGTACTATATGTTGTTTATAGCAATCTGGTAGTGTGGGCCTTGAAATGGTCATTTCTCCGTATAGATGTCATTCAGAAAAATGTGATGATTCAATAGCTGTTTTAATCCTCTTGGTGCCATGTGTCACGTTTCCTCATAATGCATATTTGAAATCTAATATATATATAAAGTTATTAAGTGAAATTAGACCAAGAAATTTACATATATTTTTATTTCCTTATTTAATTAGTCATTTGCCGACTGATGTATAAATTATAAAGGAGCATAATAAGTTGACTTTAATTCAATAGAAATATTTCATTTTTTCAAAAAATCTTCAGAATCAATGCAAAATTATTTATATTGGAAATTTTGAAACACAGATATTTGAAAATTTATAAATCAATAATTCACGAAAGGAACAGGGAATTACCACAAAGTCATATATATATAGTCGGTGCGCAAAGCAAAATCTGTAGCACAAGATGCAACACAAATAGTGATGTGAAGCGAAATTCTGGTTGGGAGATTTGGCTTTTAACAATATGTAAATGTTTAAAGCATTTTCATGATGCATAAAGATTACAAACACATGAGTACAGTGTTCAATACTCTCAGAGAAGCAAGAACAAACTACTTAAGATTATACATTTCTGTTTCTATGATAGACACAAGTTCAAATATCATTTATCAATGTTTTGAAAGTTGCAAGTCAATAATAACCGTTTGACCTTAAGTAACAGTAAATTTGGCTGATCCTACATAACATGAATTTACATTGGATCAGCAGAAAGCAAAATTATGTCAAAGCTTCAGTTACTGCACAGGGACCAAGCATTTTATATTTCATAAAAATGTCGATACTTTGCACTTTTCACACAGATTATTCTGGAAAAATTCTATTCTGGCCTACAATCTGGAACTCCATAAGGCAATACATGTAATGTTGTGTGAATTATCCTCAAGGAATGTATATACAAATTAAAATAAACACAAGAAATTAAACTTTATAAAAAATAATCACCAAAATTTTAACTATACCAGCATGTCATGACCAAGATAAATTGTTCAACAGGACAAAATAGTAGTTTCAAACACTTTTAGGGAATAGCGAATACACTAAAATATCAGACAAAAGTTCCAGCCTATTAGCAGTTTCTTCTTATTTTTCATGAGGAATCTAGTATGAACCACTATTATGGAAATGCTTTATATCACAATTAAACTTCTGATATAAAGTATTTAATTTTTCTAAACACATTATGAGAATTCTACATACAAACTGGAGCATTGTTTGATGTTCATGCTCTTGTGCATTGATTGAAACATTTAAATTCTTTCTTCAATGCCTCAACCATGCTTTTGTTTTAAAAAGAATTAAGAAGAATTTTTTTTAAATTGAGGCGGTCAGGGTCTTGCCCTGCCTACTTCATCCTAGTTACGTTACTAGTCGTACATTTAGAAGAAAACAATTAATACAGATCTGATTAAATCAGATTTGTAGTGAAGATGCATGATATTCATACTAAGTTATGACAATCATTTTAAGATATGATTGATTTTTGCAATTCAAATTTGTTCGTCGCCTTACCAATTTTTTTTTTTCTTTCCCAATATTAATTTTTATGATATTGGTAGATGAATCTTCATTGGAAAAATAAATAAATAAATGCTAGTTACAATATTTAGGGTTTTAAGAACAGCATTTTTCATGACAATAAAAATTTTCAAACAAGTAACCACTTTTTCTATTCCTGTGTTAAAAAAATTGGAAAAAAAAAATGGAATTTCAAGATACAATGAAATAAATTTACTATATTAATTTTATAAATAATTTAATAAATTTACAAATCAATTCCAAAAAAAAATGTTAAAATTACAGTAAGCCTGTCCAAATGACTTTAGATAATTTAAAAGACAATTTTCTGAATTTCAATTAGAGGTGGCAATAGTTGGGGGGGGGGGGAATCCCCTCTGTTGACAACTGCTTAAAATGAGATTATTTGTAATTTGTTTTGAAAAAATCTATTTTAACTTGATTTTCCTGTTGTAAAAAAGAAGTATAATATATTAATCATACATGAATTATGAAAAAATATATATATTTATTAAAAATTTATTAGATATTCATCATTTCTTTAAAATTTCCACTTCAAAACAAAAATGTTTAAAATTTCATATTAAAAATAAAGGTGCAAGCAAACAAAAATTGAAATGAATATTAAGTTGGATAATATTACACCTTATTCCGTAAACTTTAGTGATTCTATATCTTTTCATAGAACTTCTGAATGTTGTTTCCTGATATCCTTTTTTTTTGGGGGGGGGAGAGGGAGGAGAAGAAAACATAATATCATAAGTAACAGAAAAGCAGTTAATACTTTACAAAATTCTTGCTTTGATTAGCAGCATCATATAGAGATAAAAAGTATGAAGCATTAAACTGTTTTTGGACAAATTTCTCAAGTTGATTTGCATCAACTTGATGAATAAAAAATACTTTTTTTTTTAATTTTCAGTTTTGTTCATTTTATTATAGCATAAAAAGATACAAATTTCTAAGAGTCATAAAGATTTCATAAATAAAATCCAAAAGTTTTATAGAATTCTTTAATTATATTCAGAATTACATATACATGTTTTAATATCTTTTTTATGACTCAATTAGTCCTTTATATTAATTTAATATTTACAAAATGCCCTACCAATATTCGACAAACCAGCCAGCAAAAGAATAAACAAATAAAGAAAAACCCTTATAAAAAAAGTGTTCTAATTTAGTATTTGAATAGATTTTAAACTCATCTGCTTCATGTACGAATACTGTAACCTCTATATCACAAGAATGTTTTTTAGCCATTTTTCACATTATAGTTAATTTATTTTTCTAACACTAACTAGGCTACCAAGAATGCATGACTGTTAACATAATACATTTCTATGTTCAAAAAGCACTGTGCCATGAGTATAATCTTACAAAAATTCTTAAGAATATTTTACAGATTGACTTTATAAGCATTCTATAATTTAATTTTATTTGAATCAGTACATTAAACATATAAACATGATTAATCGATGAATATTTATTCAGTATGTTTTGCATTAGATTGAGATACTTTTTTCCCTTTTATTCTGCATAGAAAATTTGATTTTTTTTTCAAACCCAACAACCATTTTGAAGTATAATTTAATAACAATTCTTGTAATAATTCAAAAGAAGAAATTGTGCACTTTATGTTAATTTATACATTGCTTTTTTAGGGATACAGTTTCAGGATAAATGGTCATACTTTATCATAAAAAGTATGGATAAGAATTATAAGGACCTTTTAAACACTTTAGAGAAGAAATAAGCATTAACATTAATGACAGAATTAAGAGTTGTGATGAAAATTACAAGGTTGGGCTAAAAAAAGTATCCAGTTTTATATGAATCTAACATAGATAATCAATGTAATTGATACTGATGATAAAATTATATGTTAAAATAAAATTCATCAAGTTGGAGAATTATCCAAGACTTATTAATCCGAGACAGATTATCACCAGTAAATGATAATTGCTTTATTACACTACAGTTACTTGAAAGAAAAAAAAAGAAAGAAAAATGAAGGTTTGGAGCACAAGTAAACAAATCTAAGATATTAAAATCTGCACATTTTGATAGCTTTGTAAATAATTTTCTGTTTTTTTTTTCTTTAGAAATTTTACTAACTAACTCATTTAAATGTTCAGTTTTCCTACAAGTAGCTTTTCATAATGCATTCAATTTTGTTAGTAAAAAAAAAGTTGTTGGTTTGTTCAGTTAGTGCATTAGCTTTACATTCAATTTCAGCAATTTCCTTTTCCAAGAAAGATTCATATTTCTGTTAAGAGATCAAGAAATCAGTTTGTAATTCTGTTTTCTTTATGATACTGGCAGAAATTTCTTTAGTCCCTTTGTTTTTCAAATATAGATGATAATTTGAGTAAGTTGATATTATTTATATTCAGAAGTCTTTAGCAATATTTACTGTCTCATTTTTATTTATCTAAGCCTTCAGTCATTAAGTGTATTCAATTTTAAAAGTCCACACTGAAAAAAAAAAATGCATATTTTCCCAGCATATTGAAAAAGAAAAAAATGTTGGGACATTTTTATAAAAATTACTTGTATTTAATATTAAAAAAATAATAATATTGATATGCAATAAATAAATGATCTATAAAGAAATAACCAATTGCAGAAAAGCAACAGCAAATTGAAGGTCCCTTAAAAGCTAACTTATGCTATTTTCAAGAATGCATAAAATTATCCCTGAAAATAAATTATTTTTCGCTACCCAGATATGCAAAAGCAACTAAAAGAGCCAAGACACAACCTTCTAACATTCTTAACCAAGACAATTCTTCAAAACAATGAAAGGGATATAATTTTGCCATACTATTAGTATTTCCCTTATCTAAAGAAAAAATGCTTTTACAACAACTTTCAGACTCATCGACATTTCGCAAGAGATGAAAAATCAGACATAGAAAAGGAATACATTTAAGTAATTTGGCAGGTCTAGCATAAAGAAAATTCAGTTTTTTTTTTTTTTTTTTTTTTCTTTACAGAAAAAATAGCTATTTGTATAAAAAATAAATAAGCACTTTTAAGACTTTTATATGAGAATGACAGGAAGGACTTTTATATGTTGAAAGACAGGATTTTTTAAGGAGTTATAAAGATGCTATGCATCTCCAGTTTATATAAATATGTAATATTTTAAATTAAAAGTTCAGGTAATGAATAACAATTTTTGTATCAGTTAAGAGAATGTAAGAAAATTGATTTATTTAACAATTAACTATTCGGTTAGCATATGACTGAATTTAACATTTTATGGTCCAAATTTTAGCAATGTGTAAAGTAATAAAAGATCTTCTAGCAACTGCACTTTAGAGTATGATATAAATTCTTTCGAATTAATTTATAGAATAATTATTTTACAAGTAAATGGAATCCAGATTTCCTTCAATATATTTTGTTAAATAATAAGAATTATGCACATTCATATATATAATATATCCCAAAAAATAAAAATATATATTCATTTTTTTTCAACAATCAAAAATAATTTGCTGGTATAATTGTTTAGCAATATTATTTACAAAACCTCTGATCTAGAAATATATCTGATCTAGATCTATCATTATGTCGACTGCTACATAACTCTGTTTACTCTTTTTCTGATATGAAATAAATGAATTTGACTCTATAGATCATATAAAAATAATACAAATGAAGGCAACAGCATTTTCATTTATTTATTAGCAAATGATAATGTGTTTGTTCTCTTTTTGTATGTATGTGGTCAAAATGTTACATGCCCCAAAACAAAGCATTTTTATTATTAAATAAAAATACATAAAGTAATATTTTAAGAAACATAAACAAGATTCAAAATTGTTAAAAGACCTAGAAATTCAAAAAGACATGAATAATGTATTAAAAATTCACATTATTTACTGTAAATATTAGTATGCATATATTATCTATATTTATATGCAAATATTAGCACACTTTTTATTAAATTAGAGAGGGTTATTAAAGGAATCTTAGCAAAGATTTGCATTTGTTAATCAGATATGCAGTAGGATTGCTTAAAGAAAGATGTATGAATGGCAAGTGTTGTTATTTCAGTCAAGTGTTAGTTAATTTATACTTTCACAAAATAAAGAACTTCAATGCTTCTATTTGGTATTTCTTTTATATCCTAGACAGGAATAAACAAATTAACACTGACTATGTTTTATAATAGATAAAGTGTAAACAATGAGAAAATGATAAATAAGAATGTTAAACCTAAACATTTTGCATTTGTTTAAACGAGTTTTCTTTCGATGACAAATAATTCAATGCATCATGGTATTCCTGTTAAATTAAGTACTAAAAAATATTCATATTCTTTATAAAGAACATGAATGTAAAGAAATATATTTATATAACTTTAATAAGAACATTCAATGCACAAAATAGAATTCATGAAAAGAAAAGGATAAAAAAAAAAAGTTATTTAATTCATAAATTTTTTTCAATATGCGTGTATGTTGATTGCAAAAAGAAGAAAATTTAAATAATATGTTAATTTGAACATTATATAAATTATATAGCAGATTGAATCATTAACTGTTATAGCAACTAATTTTGGTACTTATTAACTAATGGCAAAAGAGCCAAAACTCTCCAAATATACCACAAAAACCAAACTGGCATTGCAACTTTACAAGAAGAAAACAAGCATCTGTTTACGGTGTTTATACAAAGTTTACAGAAAGTAAATCATATTTTCACCAATGAATTGCCAATCCTCACCATGAATTAAAAAGTATCATAATTTCTATAAATAATTTTTCAATCTATAGTACATTATATAGAGATACATAAAATTTTCAAGAAAGAGGTAGTCCATGGTGTGTAAACTAATTCTATCTTAAAAGATTATAAATACTTTTTAAGCATCTTTAAAGAAAAAATAACTAACATTCACATAGAATTTTATTATTACAGAATTATGATTAAATGAAATAAATTAAGTTGAGTATTAACTAAGTATCCAATTTTATAAAAATATAAACATGAAATACTACAGGAAATTACTGAATATTTTACACCAACATTTAAACTCAATTATTTAAATTGTTTTTATGAAAGTTTCATCTGAAAAATCTTAAAGACTATTATTACATACCTTTAATTATTTAATTACACTACAGTTAGAAATATAAGAAAAAGAAGTCATTCTGCTTTTCAATAACATTATTATCAAAAAAGATCTGCTTAAAAAAACTGCTATTTTATTAAAATCGCAATTCCTCGAAAAAAGATTAAGAACATAAGTAAATAAATATAGAATTTATTTCTGATTTTATTGAATAAGTAAATAAAATGTTTTTTTTATTAGTGATTTTTCCAAATACTTTCAATTTTTTCACTGATAACGTTTCCAAACTCATTAGATTTTCTTAGCAAGATTATTAGATTAGTTTTTGGCTTGTTAAACAATATTCAGCTTTATATTCAATTTCTGCCACTTCCTTTTTTTATGAGAATTTTTTCTTTCTCCATATAGAGATTAAAAAATCAGAGTGACTTCCTTCATGTCATTGACAACTAACTATTTCTTTTATCTGCTTTCCCAAAAATAAGCAATATTTTAAATAGGCTAATGTTGCTAATATTCTCAATTCTTCTGTAATGTTTACTGAATGGATTTTGCTAGACTGTTTAATGTGATCATAGACTACATATTATGAAACATATGATATTTTTCATTCAAATTTTTCACTTCAATATTTTAATTAATACTGAATTCTTTTTCAATGGATGTTTATTCACAAAAAAGAATGAAAATAACTTTCTAAACTGTATAATAAAAGCAAAAGTTTGATCATCACTTTGTTACATTTGCAGAAATAGATTAATACACTCCACAACACACATGAAAGCAGCTGAAAATGTCTTTCCAGTACTTCATTGCATACACTCTAATAAACTATCGCTGTTTACAACAGCATAAAAATTAAGGACTTTGGATAAGGCTGTGAATACCTTAAGTACACAGATTTTCATTTTTTTAGAGTCCCTGTATTGTAAGGCAGGGGGGAGGGAGTGCAAGAGAAGTGTTTTTTTTTTTTTTTTTTTTTTTCTGAAGAAGTTTTCTCTGAAACCTTTTGGTCAACCAGTATAATCCAAAAGTTGTATAAAAGAGCCGCAATTTTCAAAGAGCTGCTTCAAAGAAAATGTATTTCAGAGTTTTTTTAACTCAGGGATTTGTTTTTGACCAAATAAAAAAGAAAATTTCTTACTTACACAATTTATTCCAAAAAAATACAAAGATATTGAAATTTGCAAGGGTTTAAATTTTTAAAATTGGCATATGAAGAAAAACTTTCAGGGCAAGGTGAAGTGTAGAAATTGCATCATATTAAAAAATTAACACTAAAGCATTCTATAAAAATGCTTTTTGTTCAAAAATAGAACAGTGCAAAAAAAAAAAAATTCTATTTAGTCAGAAACTTCAGCAATACGTGTCCTTCCGACTGGAACACTCGGAAAAACACACGTTTTACCTCTTTGAAATTCTCTTAATATGAATGTTTATATAACACAACTGATGGCTTTCAGCATTCTGAAATGTTTTCTACTAATTACGAATGAAAAATATAACATTTCTGATTTCGAATTCTAAGCTTCTCTAGTGCTAGAAATGAAAGGTACCAATTGTGCCATGGGGCAATTCATTTACTTATAAATGCATACATTAATGAAGTAGACTTCATCTCTTATGCAAACTTACCAAATTTGACAGTCCTATTTTGTTTCTTGATAAGGAAGGGAAATGCCTAAAGCATTCAAGAAATGTTAATAATTTTGTACGAAGCAAAACATTTTAAAAAATAAAAAAACATCCCTTAAAATATAAAACGGAAAGGAATCGTTTAAGGCTTATTTAATTTGTATCATATTTTTCTCTAAAATCTGTCGAAATGTTATTTCGACCAGTAAACAATCGTTCACTTAAAACCGGTTCATAGCTCCGAACCAAAAATAAACGAATCCAACTACAATTATGAACTGAATAAGGTTCCTGTCCAGTCCAAGGGTCCTAGCAATGACAGAAAACGACTACTTTTCTTCAGGTAAAGAAGTTACGTTGATCATTTTTTGTTTCTAGAATGAAATCAGCTTGATACCCGACATCGAGAAAAAAATAGTGGTAAATGTTTTTTGTTGTTGTTGTTGTTGTTTCAATAATTTCAACTGGATCGATGATTTGTGTGTGAATGCGTAGGTGGAAGACATTAAAATTCAAGAAAAAAATTATTATAAAAATAAGAAATCTTTAAAAAATATAAAAATTTCTCGTTATATAATAGTACACTCTGTTGTTCGCATCTTAAGTAATCATATATTTCAATTATATAACAATATAACCAACCATATATTTCACTTAATGGCTTTCCTGAATTAAACATGAATTTAAGAAAATATATAGGATTTAATTTTTTAAATAAAGAGTTTTGGCTATGTTTTGCAAATATTATCATACATGCATCTTTTTAACTTTGATTTTGATTTTTTTCTTGTAAATTATTAGCAGTCTCTTTGCACTAGGACAATGCTGAACAAGCTGGTTTTGATGAAAATGCTAAGAATTCTAGATTACACATTTAAAAATTTTCAAATTTAACTTATTGGATGTTTTCTCCTTTTTTAAGTGAAGTCTCACACTTCCGTCCAGTTGATCTAATAAAATCCAATCTGCAGAAACTATAAAGCAACATTCAAAATTATGCAAAAGATGCAGTTTCTTCTCAGCCATTTCATACTAATAATAATAAATATTTTGTTACTCCTCATCATTAAGGGCTCATTAATATAATAAAAGCTTCCGAAGTTTTACAATAGCAGCGATAAATTCGAAGCACCAACATGCAGCGATAAAAATAATTTTTCTTGCTATCGCAAACTTGATCATTTAGGATACTTCTGAAAATACAAAATACATTGTGTCCTTTAGCTTATTCTCAAACTAAAAAAGAGAAAAAGTATAATCAAAAAGTAGACCTGAAATCTTACTTCAGTTTTATTATCATCTGCTTTCATTTTGATTAAGATCTCCTTCGAGCTTCCATTCTGCATTACCTAATACATTCTTCTAGCATTGAGCAAATTTTTAAAATTATCGAGAATAAGACCAAATCTTCCAAAATTCCATAGTTCTTAGCTGATTTCTAATTTTTATATTAGCATTTAAATGCCCCTATATTTAAAAGATAATTAAAATAACAACAACACCCAAGTGAGTCGCTTACAACATGTGGCTTCCAGATGTGTATGTCGGATCAAAAATTCTCCAGCTCGAACTTAATATTGTGACAAAATGAACTTGTTGAACGAGAGAAAAAAAAAAAAATCCATTTGTCTTTTACACGGAATATTAAAAAGTGGTGCAGTCAAATCCAAATTAATTTTAGATTTAAATATCATATATAAAGTTTTGAATCCAAAGTTTTTTTAGTCTCAACTGCATCAGAGTACATTTGAAAAACTTAAGGGATGAGCTGACAGATCATCTTTATGGACCCGCGAAATATGACCTAGTATTAAAAAACTCAATCCCTTGTTCTAATATCTAAAAGATTCCTAAACGTCATAATCAAAAGAAATAACGAATTTTTGATAAAATTCCTGATATATTTGAAGGATTATATGTTTAATGATCATAATAATCAATCAATAAACAATATACATTTAACTATCCTGATAATTGATAAAGAATTATCTTCATATTTATTGACAATTAAATTTTAGTCCAACTTATGTTTGAAATGCTTTCTCTATAATCTCTATAATGAAATTCTATATAATCTAACTATATAATTCTATATAAATTCTATATGATTCTCTATAATCTCTAATTGAAATCTCTATAATGCCAACAACTATACTAGATTTTGTTCTTCCACACAAAATTTTCTATTTTCTGCTTTTGTTTATCTTAATGAAACCTAGATCTATTTAGAATATCATAATAATAAAACCTTTTATCATAAAAAAAAAATTGAAATCAATTTTTGAGATATAACAACTGTATGAATCAAACTATGACATGCTGTATGTTGTTGAATTTCTGATTCCTTTTCTTCAAATTCTGTTCTTTTTTACTTTTTTTCATGCAATTTAATATTTGTTACTATATAATTTGTATGATGTATTATGATACTGTTACGGGTCTTCAATTCCACTACGTAAAGTTAACGGGGTTCGCTTGTAATTGAAAACAATCAGCAGGTCTCAATAAAAAAACAACTACGATGTTTATTGAACACGAAGATGACAACTATATACAACCGAGACGAAGACAGACAACACACAGCAGCACACTTCAGGAAACAGTAGAAGTAGCAGTGGTAGTAATCGACGACAGCACACAAAGCAGCCAAACAGAATTAAGCAGAAGGAGGGAATTTAAAAAGCTTCACTCTACGGTTTCTTAAACGGCTGCGATTCTCCACTGTCTCCTCTCTTTAGCTGTATCCAACTGTCGATACACTACAACACGACTGGCTACTCCTCACAGGATTCGATGCTGCTTCTACAATAAAAGACAGGACTCACTACACAGTTCAGTTCAGCAATCGCTTGAGCTCCACACAACGCTGGTTCTACGTCGGACAATTCCGACGTTGCTTCATTGTCCTCTCGACGACTCGATACTTGTTTACGATTCCGACTGACTATGCAACTTGAGACTGCTGGTCTTTTATAGTTCCCAGGAGGCGGCCAAGAAAGTTCAGGACCAATCAGGCGTATCTCAGTTCCTATTGGATAAATCGTAAAAATTCTCGAAGTTTCCAGCAATATCTATTTTGTCGCCAAATTCGTCGCCAAGTTGCCAAATGATCGTCAAGCTTTGAGATCACTAACGCGGCACCTGATCAGCATCTATCAGAGCTGAACATAAAACGGTCTTTCCAGTGATTTAACTGATCATTCTGGGAAGCAACAAGACAGATTTGTAAAAATGTTATTGTTCGCGCGCTTTTCTCCACCCCGACTGATTAGAATGTAACCACGGTATGTGTAGACGTAGATGTTCTCTGTCAGTTCTGTGTGTATTAATAAATGTGTGTGTCTGGCATGGCGTGGTTCTTTTGGGAGATTTAAATATTAGTCGAGATAATTAATGAGATGAATGTATTGTGTGAGGAGAAAACATTTAGGGATGACGAATATTTTAAGAGTGGTTATTATGTAAACAATATCAAAAAGTCACAAATACCAATGATCAATACTGTTCAAAGAGGGGTGTGATTCAAATCCTTGATACGATCTTACTGGTGATATTTCGATTGCAGGTTTTAGATCACGATAGAAAGTAACAATCGATACGATATCACTAAAATTTGCCGGAGCAGTGACTTCACTGGAAAGTAACAATCGATACGATCTGTCCATTGGAAGCTCTCGAACAAAGCAGAAATCTGTGAATGGATTGAAAAGTGAACGGACCGATTATTGGAATTATCGAATCATTTGCATATCACTGAAATTTATCAGAGCGGTGATTTCACCGAAAAGTGCAAGGCTTCACTGGAAAGTGCGATGTCACCGCTCCACTTTACGGGAGTGACTTTGACTTTCCGATATTTGCATTTGATGATGCACTATTCCATACAGATCATTTTTAATTGCTTGTGACATGATTGACTTTGATTACATATATTCTATTTACTGATGGCGCCATCTATTGGTAGAATATTGATCTAAAGTAAACATTTTAAAGAGATAACTATTTTTAATTCACCTTTTTCAGAAAATGGTTTACTCCAATAAATAAATTAAATAAATAGTTTTGAGAAAAAAAATTTAAGAAGTAAGCTGAAATAGATAAATTAATTCAATCACTCTTTACTTAAATTAGTAAATTAAGTATTAATTACAATTAATAAATTTTATATTTAATATTAAATAATAATTTTTAATTAATAATATGATTGAAATAACAGATATTTGGAACACATATTTAAAAATAACAATAGCAATATTATTTGTTATTCAAAAAATCGTGGATTATGCATCTCTATAAACATTATGACCCATATGACGAGCCTGGAGAAATATTTGCGACCTTTGGAATTTTTGAATAGTTGGTTTGGTTTTCGTTGGGATTTAAAGGACTGAGATGTTTGATAGAACTTATTATGGTGATATTCGAAAATATTTTTTGGTGTAGTAAAAAGTTATGGAATTTCGGATAAAGAGATTAAGATGAGATATTGATAATTAGTGTGATTTAATTGTGGATTATTTTTTGTTTATGTCAGATGAGTTAGTTTTAAATTTGAGATTTTGTATGTAAAAAATAGTTTTGGCTTGTTGGTATTTGTTTATAAGAATTTACTTGCTTTCGGATTAGGATTAGTAATTTCTGCCAGTGTATTTTGTTGTGCAAATTGTTATTTATACTTGAAAGTAGCATTTCTGATAAAGTTGGTTTCTATTTTATAATTCATAGTGTAATTATTATTAAAGGTGTCGTAGTTTCGATTTGAAAGTTTTCCCTGTTATTACAAAATTAGATGTACAAAAAGGTATAACTTGTGAGAGGTTGTATGTAAATATTATTTTCATGTATATCAATCATGCTGCTGAGTACTAAGTAAAAGAAAGAGGAGCCGCGGATTATTGTGGAAGAGTTGGGTCTTTCCATTCCTGATAACGTTAAAGTAATTCTGTTAAGGGAGATAATTGAGAAAAGTGAAGTGTTTGAAACACAAACTGAAGTAATTCAGGGCCTAGTAGATCAAGTAAGAGCCAATGCAAGAAAAAGAAAAAATAGAAAATGAATCGAAGTTAAAACTACAAAAGTTAAAATTGAATCAAATAGAGAAAGAAATAGAGTTAGCAACAGCTAAAAAAGAATCATTAAATAATATACAAAGTACTGAAATCGTGGTTTCGAGTTCATCAAATGTTGAATTAGAAAGCTTAATAAAAAAATATTAAAACATTAAACATCTCCGTACTTTGCAAACCCGGATTATTTAATTTATTTTTCAGATCTTTGGAAAAAGCATTCCAAAACAAAAATATTTCAGATCATTTAAAAGCAGAAATTCTGTAGAATATTTTGGGTGAAAATGTCAGCAATTTGCTAGTTTATATTAATCAAGAAGATTTAAATGATTATAAAAAAATTAAAACTTTAGTTTTAAATGAATTTGAACCCCCCCCCCCCCCCAGGAACGTTTAAAAAGCTCAAAAATCCCCATCGGAGAGTTTTGTTCAATTTGCATCCAGATTAAGTGCATCTTTTGACTACTATTGTCAGTTGGCAAAGTGAAGGATTTTCAATCTCTATGAGAGCTTATAATTTCAAATAGAATTTTTAAAACTCTTGATCAAGAATTAATGATTCACATTGTAGTAAAATAAGGTGAAAATTATTTTAAACCTCATGAGCTCAGTCGGGAGTGTGACATTTTCTTACCATCGAAAAGTGAGATAAACAATAAGATCGTAGTAGGGGAAATAAAAAGATTTATGGGAAATAAATCCTAAAAATTTCTAAATTGGCGTTCTGATAAAACCGTTTCTAAAGCGTTCGTATCAGAAATAAAAGATTCAAGATGTGTTATGTGTAAGAATAGTGCCAATCATCCTCTTTATAACTGACACCAGATTAGGAAACTTTCTGTATGGGAAAGAATTGATGTAGTGAAATGGAATGATTTGTGTTTCCGTTGATTTTCACCACAAAAAATTCGTGATTGTCGCTCTGATAGAAATTGTTTTTGCGGCAAATCTCATTATTGAATGCTACATTTTCCGCGCGAGGGAAATAGTAATTCTAGTTCACCGTCTGAAAGTATTGCGATTCGTGAACCAGTCCATAAAAAGGATGCAGTGCAGAGCCAAAGGGTAAAAGAAATAACGACCAATACCCAGTATAAGATAGTTTGTGGAGGTTTGATATTTATTGGGCGTAGGAAGTCAATCTTGTTTGTGTACGAAAGCTTGCGCAGAACGATTTCAGTTAAGATTGGGAAGAATAAATATTGTTGTATCATGTGTTATTGATGCTACTATGGTGGTTAATTGTGTGAGAACAACTGTTGAAAACAAGGATAGGAGCAGCTTTGAGCGAGAATTATCGATGTTAGTGGTCAACAAAATCACTGATATTACCCGCAACAAGGTAATTGATGTAAGTATGGATGTATTAAAATCTCCATCCCTGACTGATCCTAGTTTTAATATCCCAAGAAAGATAAACTTACTTTTAGGAGCTGAAGTATTTTATGAATTGTTGAGACCTAGACAGTTCCATGATTTGAATTCATCATTGTTGTTGCAGAATACAATTTTCGGTTATGTTTCCAGTGGTAGTGTAGATGAGGCGATTAGTTATAGTAGTTTAGTTATATTAACGTCCCGTTTGAAGCAACACTTGTGCTATTTTGGGACGGACCTCGTAGTTTTGAACCGCGGTCAGATGACGAGGACGACACCTGAACTGGCACCCCCTCTCCACACCACACTACACCAGCGGGAGGACGTTTGGTCATGACGGATACGTGCAAATGACCCCCTTACACGACGGTTCTTTGGTGGAATCGGGCCTCGAACCTGAAACCCTCCTGTTCCAAAGCCGAGACCGTACCACCAGGTCACTGCGGCCCCTAAGTAGATGAGGCGAAAGAGAACAAAATTCATTGTGGATTGATGTTAGATGTTGATTTGAATCGTACTATGTGAAAGTTCTGGGAAGTTGAAAATGTAGATAATGAGGTGACTAAGGATCAGAAGGCTTTGTTGTGCGAGAAGTATTTTATGAAAACCCATAGTAGGAATGAGGAGGGTCGGTATGTGCTTACAATGCCTTTGAAAGAGGATCCCTCTTTCTTGGGACATTCAAAGGATATTGAGGTAAAAATACTTAATTCGTTGTGGAATCGTCTGTCGAAGGATTCAGATTACTTGTCGTTATATTTAGATTTTATGAGAGAATGCGAGGAGTTAGGTCACATGGAGAAGGCTGATGAGACAACTGAACCCTCTTCCTCTTATTATATACCACACCACGGAATCTTTCGTCCAGAAAAGTCGACCACTAAACTTCGTGTGGTTTTTAATGCATCGTCTCCTCCAACTAACGGCATTAGTTTAAATGACATTCTGATGAAAGGAGAAATTATTAAGAACGTATTCACAACCATTACCGGTTTTTGGCGACACAAATTTGCTTTTAGCGCCTATATAGAAAAGATGTGTAGGCAAATACTCATCAAATCCAATCAATGCGATCTTCTGAGAATTCTATGGAAAACAAATTTTGACGATGAGCCTACGACGTATAAGTTGAATACTGTAACTTATGGGAAGCCTTGCACTCCCTTTCTTGTCATAAGAATTCTTAAACAATTAGCCATAGATAAGAATTCCATATTTCCCTCGACATCTGAAATTCTACTGCATGACATTTACATGGAGGACGTATAGTCAGTGGCTCTTCAATGCTAGAGGGTGCCATGGAGTTACAGCGTCAACTTATTGAAGTTATGCAGTCAGCGGGACTGAAATTACATAAGTGGCATACCAATTTTGAGAATAAATCAAGGCCATCGGAAGATAGTTATAAATTTGATAAAGAGGAGGGAACTAAAACATTGGGAGCTCTATGGAACTCTCACGAAGATTGTTTTGCTTTTCGAGTAGACGTCAAGCCGAATCAGATACATTAAAAGAGAAGTATTGTCAACTATTGCCAGAATATTTAACCCACTTGGCTTTCTGCGTCTGGTAATAGCTAAAGCCAAAATGATCATGCAAAAACTATGTTCTCCCTGAATCAAATTGGTTGTTTGGAGTTTTATGGCGCAAGAGCCATATCTGGCCATACTGTGCCAAGCAAAATGTAAAGTATGCTTTATTAATCATTAAAAATACTTAAAGCACAAAACCATGATAAAAATATCATAAAACATGGAGATAAAACATTTATAAATGTTAAAAATAAACAAAAAACATCATTTTGAAAAATAAGTAAAAAGGAAATGAATGGTGGAAAGTGATTAAAATTTTTAAAGTGATAAGGCAAAAGTAATTTGCGGAAACTTTAAATGTGATTTAAAAAGGAAAGTTAAAAATATCTGGGTGGTATTTCTCACCCACCAAGTCATTCTAAATTACAGATGATGTATGAAAATTTTGGAGACGATGTGAAGTAAAAGTAGGGCATTCAATCAAGATGTGTTTTACACTAAAATCAACATGGCACGTCGGGCAATTGGGTGTCCTTTCGCAAAAAATAAGGTGCCTGTGCGTGAAACGTGTATGTCCTATACGGAGGCGAGTCAACCTGTCATTCACTCCACGTATAGAGAGGACAGGCCACGGGCCAATGTTATTCTTCACTTCATGCAGTTTGTTATGGATCTGCAGATCCCATTTATTTTGTCAGGTAGAATAGATGAATAATGAAAGACCTCCTAATATCATTATAGGGAAGTCCTTGGATCAAATACGACAATACAGATTTTGCAATAGAATCGGCCATTTCATTTCCATCATGACTCGGAATCCAACAAAAAATGATTTGGAAATCCTCATTTTGCAAAAGGCGCAAAAGGGATAGAATTCGTATTGCTGTTAGATGCATGATGCTACGAAGACTACTACTTTGGAAAGTGTTTCCAACGCACTCATGCTATCAGCATCTAAATTTTTGCTGTGGCAAAGATGATATCTTCTGTAGAGCGCAGAATATAGCAAGCAACTCAGCAGTAAATACTGAGCAACAATTATGAACCCGATGGCTCACTGTATCAGATGAAAATATTATGCCATAACCGACATGACCATCAGATTTCGAGCCATCTGTGAAAATTGGATCAAAAGAGGAATACCGATGGCGATGTTAGAAAAAAAGTTATTGGAAGACAAAAGATGCAGTTGAGGATTTATCAAAGCCTTTGAATGGATTCACAAAAGAAATTTCGGGGCATCCCAAGGTGGAAAAATAAAAGAGTCAACAGTTTTAACACTAACAGTATTGAGGTACGAGTCACTTATGAGCATTTTGGCTCTCTCACAGAATGTTAGAATGTGAGAGGGATGGACATTATACAGTCTACGAAGACTACTCGGGAATGTCATTCGTCTTAAGGGGTGTTTCAAAATAAATTTTATATTGAAATAATATAAAGCAGAAATTTTCTGGCGTCTTAAATAAAGGGGCAACTGGTGATAAATAACATAAAGGCTTTCAATAGGAGAATCACCGGAGCAGATCCTTAAAGCAGAATGGTGTACAGTGTTCAGCCGCCGTAAAACAGATGATCACGCCGAACCATATACCACACACCCGTAGTTAATGCGCAAAAGGATGATTGCATCATAAATACGGAGGTCCGATTGGCACACCAGGATGTTCTGAAAAGTACCTTCAAAATATTTAATATTTTCTCACACTTCATCCGCAAGTGTAAAATATGTGGAAGGAAAGTGAGCTTCCTATCTAATATTACTTCCAAAACCGTATTTCACTCACCACTGGTATAGGCATATTTCGAATGTAAATATTCGGATCATGGTGAATGATTCTCTTCCGGCAGAAGTGAACGAAACTACTCTTCTCAGATGAGATTGCGTGCCCATTGTTGTTGCACCAAGCTACCACCTTATTAATTGCATTTTGCAATTATCGTTCTATGAAATTCATGTTGGTATGAGATCTGCAGATCGTCAACATAAATGGTTCCATCTGCCTGAATCATAATATCGAGAATGGCATCGTTTTTTAATTGTTCTCAAAGCTTTAAATGAATTTTTGATTAACAGAAGAGTAGTCCTTGAACAGCCAACGAGTGTAGAGCTTCATGGCTTTACAGAGGCTTCAGAACGTTGCTGTGGAGCAGTGGCGTGCTGCAAATCAGGTGATGCACAAGGAAATACTAGGATTAAATTAGTTGCTAGTAAATCCAGAGTAGCGCCAATTAAAAGCTTGACGATACCCCGGCCAGAATTTTACGCTGCAGTCTTGTTGTCAAAACTTATGAAAAATTGATGGCAGAAAGTTTCTAGACTAGTGTCTACTGGTCGGATTCGACTATTGTGCTTTCGTGGATCCAGAAACAACCAATAGACTTAAAATAGTTTCTACAAAGCAGAGTAGCGACAATTCAAGAAAATACTAGTACTAAACAGTGGCATCATGTATCTTCAGAGCAAAACTAGGCTGACATTTTATCTCGAGGTATAGACCCAGAAAAAATTGTGACTTATGGGGGAATGGACCTGAATTTCTTGCTGACAATAACTATCCTAACCATCTGGTCATTGTATCAGAAGCTAATGAAGAGTTCAATGTCGAAACTAAGAAAAATTCTAAAAACTTTAAAATTTTTAATATTACTGAAGGACATTTAATGTATGAATTAACAAAGCTTAGTAATAATTATATGTCTATTTTGCATGTTCTTAGTTACATTTTTAGATTTAGTGACAATGCCCGAAATCCACTTGGACGTACTACAGGTCTTCTCAGCAGCAGTGGGTTGAAAAAAGCTGAGAATTTCTTGGTTAAAGCGATGCAGCATCAGGAATTTGCTGAAGATATTCAAAACCTGCATTTCTAAGGATTCGTTTCTCCAAACAGTAAGTTAAAAAGCCTAAACCCGATTTTGGATGATGATGATATTTTGAGGGTTGGAGGCCGATTAGAAAATTCAAATTTAAGTTTTGTGTCAAAACACCTGGCAATCTTGCCAAAGGGTAATAAATTTACTATGATTATTTTAAAGTATTATCGCAAGAAGTATTTGCATGTTGGTGCTTCGAATTTATTATGTATTGTTCGAGAAAATTTTGCCCACTAAGTGGTCGTACAATATGTCGTAAAGTAATTCAGCAGTGTATTCCGTGTTTAAATCAAAACCCATAGTGTCTAATCAATATTAATGGGCAGCCTACCTGAAAACAGAGTTTTAGCCGATTTTCCCTTTAATTATACCGATGTAGACCTTTGTGGTCCATTTATGATTAAACATAATAATCAACGAAAGAGTACATTAAATAAAGTATATATATATGTGTATTTGTGTGTTTCGTAACAAAGGCCACTCATTTCGAGATTTTGTCAGACAGGACATCTGAGTGTTTTATAGCCTCTTTAAAAAGATTCATTGCGCAGAGAGATAAATGTGCAAAGTAATACTCCGACAACGCAACAGATTTTAAGGGTACTCTAAGATAATAAAAAAGTTTCTTGAGTTAGTGAAAAATCCTGATGAAATTCTGGCTATTATTTGTCTGAAGAAGGAATAGATTGGAAATTCAGCCCTCCCAGGGCACCTCATTTTGGTGGCCTTTGGGAGGCTGCTGTCAAATCGTTCAAATTTTATTTCAGTAGAGTTTCGAGAAGAGCGAATTTAACTTTTGAGGAATTTCTGATATTAACAATTCAAATAGAATCAATCTTGAATTCGTGCTCACTCTACCCATTATCAGCCAATGCTGATGATTTTGGAATTTAGACACCTGCTTATTTTCGAATCAATAGACCAATGAATTCGATTATTGAACCTGATTTAACCAGTTTTAAGAAACATCAACTTAAATAATGGCAAACAGTTACTAAATTAGTGCAACAAATTTGGAAAAAATGACACCGAAGTTACCTGAACGAATTGCAACAAAGAAATAAATGGGTATTAGAGAAAGAAAATGTTCATGTGGGAGATCTCGTGTTGCTAGTAGAAGACAATTTGCCTACTTATAAATGAGCTCTGGGTAGAATTAAAGAAATCTATTATGGAGAAGATGAAAAAAAATCCGAGTGGTTCAGATAAAAACCCAATTTGACACGTTTAAAAGAACTAACTAAAATATGTGTATTGCCCATGCAAAAATGACTTGTAAAGATATTTGAGCATAATATGTGAATTTATTGAATTATTATTGATTGTTGTTGAAATAACCATATTGAGTTCTTACTGTATATTACTTGTCATATTACGTGTTTAGTTGAATGTTTAAAATATGTCAACGGGGGTAGAATGTCCGTGCGCTTTTCTCCTCCGAGCCTCATTGGAATGAAACCACGTGACTCAAGGTGTAGATGTATATGTTCTCCGTCAGTTCTCTGTGTGTGTTAATAAATGTGTGTGTCTCTGGCGTGGTTATTTTGTGAGGTTTAAATATTAGTCGAGATAATTAATGAGATGAATATGTTGTGTGAGGAGTAAACAACTATAGTTGACTTGTTTGACATTGTGTAGAGGACTGCATGAAATACACTTTCGCATTTTTGAATTAATATTTGGCGAAGAAATATTTTAAAACAGTATTAAAGAGATTCGGAGAGAGTTTAACTAAAAATTATGAAAATAATTGAAAGCTCGTCAACCATCAAAAATATATTGAAGATTCAATTCTAAAAGTCATGCATAATTTTTTTTATAACAGATATATTTTATCAAAAGTATCTCTACTAACAATAAAGATGAAGGTGTATGTGAGTGTTGGCACTTCACAGACCAAACAGTTTGACTTATAGCTATCAAATATTCAACTATATTCTTCGGAGATTGGAGGGATTTTTCTTTTAAAATTTTAATTAATTAAAAATTAATCTCGATTTTAGTGCATTTTTTTACCGATAACTCACAAAAATTGTTGCATAAAAATAAATTTTATTCTTTTTCAAAATTAATATATATATATATCTTTCTAATTATACAAATTTAATAGTCATGCAGATTTTTTCTTAAGCAAAAATATAAAAATAAATTTCTAATTTCCAACATTGTTGCTCTGAAATTCAAACCGTTTTCATTGTTTCAACAAATTTTTAAACCACGTGATTGTCTTCGATTGTTGAAAGCTAAAGAAAAAGGATTCTGTTTAATATTTGTGCAGTTTAAAAGGCAAATGAAAAAGTGAAGTTACGGTGCCGCGAAGTTATATGAACCGAATGATTACGTTTTTATTGGCGATATGATTTCATGGGACTAATCTCCATTAGAAAGGTTAATAACCAGAACATATGTAAGACAATTATGATGGCTTTAATATCTCACAGTTCAGTGGATTAATGGACATAAAGTTATATCTGCACGATTTAATAGGGATTAAATATAACCAGTATTCCCAGCGAAGCAGCTAGTAGCCGAAGGATAGTTATATATATGAAAGACCTTCAGATTGAAATTCCATTAACTTCAACATAATGAAGCCTGTTTTATATATTTATTTATTGCCTGATAAATCCGATGTTAATCGGGATGAAAATATTTTTATAATTTAAAATTAATAAAATATTAACTATGAAGTTGTCATTCAACTTTTCACTTAGCATTCACTTAAACTTTTATCTTTCAGTCAGCAAAATTTTATAAGCATATAGCATGACAAAAATTACAGCGATCACATTAAATCAGCTGCAATAGAGTACGTGTTGTTGTTGTTTCTGATGGCACTTGTCATAGACAAGCCCGCTTTTACTAAGTTAGCGAATTAAGCCGAAATTTTTACGTCTCTTGTTTTTCAGTAAAGCCATCTAGGACAAAGAGTACGATTTAGCTACTCACGCGTCACAACCCTTTTTACAGGGCAAACTTTATTCATGCAATTCATTCATTCAACCACAGATCGTAATTTAGGCCTGAATCAGAGAACAATCACCTCTGGTCCAGTACCCCCAATGTATTGCTCTCGACATGGAGGACTTTGTGACCACGACAGATTTATACATGTGCCAGCCACCACCACACACGGAGAGTCTTCAGCTGGCGAGTTCAACACACAACTCAAAGGATGCGAATCCAACGCCCTAAAAAACAGGTTATTCCGGCCACATAGAGTACGTGCTATAAACAAAGTTTGGAAGAAAATATAAATATATGGAATAATAGCACTTGAAAGAATATTAATTAGCGCGTAAATAAATGTATCTTTTTAAAAAATATATATAATATTTTTATGTGTAAAATACTGATATACAAGTAAAAAGAATTTACAATTGGAGAAATTATATTTATAGCTTTTGGTTTCAATTGATACATTTTCGAAAATGCAATTCATGCAATTTCGTTATAAAAATTGAATGATGGTATTATAGGTGTGAGTGGACCCTTACCGTTCCCATGCTGTATAGAACAGCTAGTTATTATTTTTACTTTCTCGTATACGTAGTATGGAAAAAGTATTGCAGTTATCAAAAAATTCGAACTCGAGATTATGATGAAACTCCTCGTTTTAGAGCTCCTTGATTTCAAAAAACATACTTTCGGAAAAAGTCTGTCTGTCTATCTGTGACAAAAATAACTCAAAAACACTTGAAGCTAAACGGATGAAATTTGGCTACGGTCTTTACACCAGATTTGTAGATTTCTATTTAATTTTAAGCCAAATCTATTAAGAGGAAATCGGTTTGTTCGGCTGTTCGAACATAAATTAACACGATATTTACAAAATAAAGAGAGTTAAATAGATAAAATTAGTTACACAGTTTTAACGTCTATAGTATAAATACTTGTCAAAGTTTGGGCCAAATATGACCAGGGGAATGACTATTTCTCGATCATCTCCTTGATTACATGTCTGTCAGCTTTCAGAAACATGTAATCGCCATAGCTCAAAAATGCAATGACATAAATATATCGAATTTGGCATAGTATTTTGTAACTACAAATGTAGTTTTGTTTCAGTTGGTTGGAAATGACATGTCTAAAACACAAATTCGATTTTTGGATACCATTAAACACATGCCAGGAATTAATCTCCAAAGGACTCTGCAAGGATGGCACAATAGATTCAGTGAAAATGCTAAATTCCTATCAAAGATTAATATTTCGTAACTGGTGTACGACATTGACATGGAAGACATTCTCTGTGATAACACCTTTATTTGAGAGTGCGCGAGAAAGTTTTAAGGAGACCACTTCCCGCTGGGAATTTATCATTATCAGTTATACATTCGACATCCACATGTCTCGGCTTATGATGAAAGTTTCCCACGGTTTAAAGGCTTAACGATTCTAATCATGCCGACTTCTTTGGGGCCACGGTGGCCTGGTGGTACGGTCTCGGCTTCGGAACCGGAGGGTTTCAGGTTCGAGACCCGATTCCACCGAAGAACCGTCGTGTAAGGGGGTCAGTTGCACGTTAAATCCGTCCTGACCAAACGTCCTCCCGTTGGTGTGGTGTGGCGTGGAGAGGGGGTGCCAGTTCAGGTGTCGTCCTCGTCATCTGACCGCGGTTCAAAATTACGTGGTCCGTCCCAAAATAGCCCAAGTGTTGCTTTAAACGGGACGTTAATATAACTAAACCAAACCAACCATGCCGACTTCTTTACACACACGCAAGCGCAAACACACACACACATATTTGACTTGCACTACAAATACTACTACAGACATACTACTTGAACTCAAAACCGTATACCAAATTTGGTATATTTAAGTCATTGCACGTTTTTCTCAATCGATTGAGAAAAAAATTCGACACAAAACTAAACTTGTGTCACAAAAGTGTATACCAAATTTGATATTTTTAAGTCATTGAGTTTTTGAGTTATCGCGTTTACATGTTTCTGAAAGTACAGACCGACAGACACTCACTCTCTTGATGGATTTGACTCAAAATTCGGTCGATGTCTATCTACTATATAAAGATGAAATTTGTTTACCAAATCTTATTGATTTATCTATCCGTTTTGTAGTTAACTTATATTCGAACAGGCAGACAAACCGCTTTCTTCTGAACGGATTTTGCACAAAATTTAATAGAAATCTAAAAATTTGGTGTAAAGATCATATCCAGTTTTTGAGTAATCTTTGTCACAGGCAGACAAATAGACAGACTTTTTCCAAAAATATGTTTTTTCAAATCAAGGAGGTCTAAGATGAGAAGATTTGTCAAAATCTCGACTTCGAATTTTTTTGGCAATTATAATACTTTCTCCATACTTCGTATACGAGAAAGTGAAAAATCGGTATAACTATTCCTGCAGTTTACTAAATATTTTTCATATTTCCAGAAACTATTTTAAATTGCTACAACAATAATTCAAACTCTTTGAGTTCATGATAACATCAGCTCTAACTCGTTGTGTAATTAATTAGTAATCCATTTAATCAAATTTTAGAATATATTCGGAAATCGTACATAAAAAAAGAAAAACTTTAAATTTATTTAAAAGAATACAAGTGTGTGTTCTAAGATTTCAGATGCAACAAAAGCTTTATAAAATTCAAACTGATATATATATTACCAAACATCTGAATTAATGCAGCCTTGATTTTGAATTCTCAAAAAATCTATCTTTACTGAATTGTGGTCACATGATTATGACAAAAAAAGAGTAATGAAGTTCCTTTTAATTGAGACTCCCTCCCTCCCTTCAATATGTATTTGAGAATACAACTAAAATGTAATAATTTAAATTCTGTATTAACTGCTGACAGCGAATAAAGAGCAGAAAATGAATCTCAAAGACATCAACAGATATAATGAGTGCTGCTTGCAATTCCATATATAAACATTAGCAGAGAAACTAAATTATAGCAGCCATCATCAGTGATCCTTTATGACAATTTTTTAAAAAAAATGTATATTTATTCTTATTAATTTATGACTTCATTGTGTATGAAATTATCTCTACTAATTACGAGGAATTCAACCTCTTAAAAGAGTTTTTGGGCACTGTACATCCTGTTGACGACATCAAATAACACTTGAATATATTCTTGCAAAGTAATTTAAAATTTCAAACACGCAAAAAATTCTAAAATATATGTATATATATATATCCGTCAATGTAATCGAGAACTGAAATAGATATAAAAAGTAAGACTTTTTAAAGAAACACAACAAATGCAAAAGATATTTTTTAAAATTTTTTATTTGCATAATAATATTTTTATTTACAAGATCAAATGGCAAAGATATTACATTGTCTTTCAAAAATCCTCAAAATTAAAGGTTGTTGAAATAAATATTTACTTTCTACAACTATACAATATTACAAATATTACTTATACGGCAAAAAAAAAAAAAGCACATGGTTGTGCGCTAAATTTTAACTTTGCACTTAAATTTAAATTTCGTTTTCATATACTGAGGGCAAATTTACAAAAACTATTTGATACAAAAAAGTTTTCGTTTAGGAAAAAAAAAAGAAAAAAGGTGAAAGATTTTAAATAAATTGCATAACTGAAAACTTCTTAACAATATAATACTTCTGCAACCAAATTTA
This sequence comes from Argiope aurantia, assembly GCA_026543865.1. Taxonomy (NCBI): domain Eukaryota; kingdom Metazoa; phylum Arthropoda; class Arachnida; order Araneae; family Araneidae; genus Argiope; species Argiope aurantia. The sequence goes on along the minus strand of JAPMOR010039452.1, from coordinate 227,147 downwards.
TATTCATATTAACAAAGCTTAGAATGCATATTATTTAACCATCAGGCAATCATACACAATTATTCTGACCTATTTGAAGGCACACGGAAATACTGAATGATCGGAACAACGCGTTAGCATAGGCAAGAACTATGCTTGAGTGTTAAGGGTCACCGGTCACGGTACAACATTTCTCGTAGGAAGTCCATCCTGTCACAGTAAGGATAGCTGACCTACTCTGCACCATTTTTATACACACACCCGAAACTTCTCATCCCCGTATTTGGGTGCCCCCCCAAAGGATAAAAATTGCCACAAAGTATCTAAATCCACCGTTGTAAAGATTCAATGCACGAAACAGTATTAAAATAAATTCCATATTGATAAACCTCCTTACAACATTGTACGAAATTTTGCATTCGTATTAGCAAAATTCAGGTGCATGTTGTTAAACCATCATGTAAATAAAAAGTCAATGAAAATATAAATTTTAAGAATCCTTATACTACTAGATCTTAATATTTAATACTTATCTCGGTGTTTTTTTAAAGTTCTCTTACGGTCATTTATACGAAAATTTGGTCTAAAAAATTTATGTGAATTTAAATCAATTGAAATAAATATTTATAAATACTTAAGATTTTCCCTTCCTTTATGCATTCACTGCAATTTTTGTTAAATGTTCTTAAAATGAAATAAAAAGCACATATATTCTAAATTTTAATTATTCGCATTCCAAGAATTAATTTATAATAAACAATGATATAAAATTTAATTTAATATAAGATACAGATTCAGAAAGTAGGATGAAACATTAAAGAAACTATATGGTTAAAAATACATTATTACATCGCCACACTTCTGTGAAAGAAGGAAACTTAATCTTCTTGATACAAAGAATCAATTACCGAATCATACGCATATTTCTAGTTTCATAAGTTTATTTTATATTTAATTGCAAATCAAGAAGGTATAAGACCTCACAGAAGAAAACGTACACAAGTTTTAGATCAACATACAATAATAAAATGGAGGCACCTTTGTTTACATTAGTTGTATAGTAAAAATTGTTCAAATTATTTATTTAAAGAAATGTCTTTAAAATAATACATAAAATTATTGTTTTTCTTAGTATGTATCAGTAAAGATATGTTGAAATGCCGATGAAATGCTTCACTAAATACGACTAAGTGTACGATTTATTCATTCTTCAAAATATGCTTCAGCGAATGCCTCTTTAAAGAATTGCAATGAGAAAATCCCATGTCACAAATGTAACAAGCGAATGGCTTCTCTTTCGTATGCGTCCGTAAATGTACTCTTAAATTAAACTTTTCCGCTAAGGCTTTGTTACAAAACTCATGTAAATGATTTCTCTTGCGTACGAGTCCATAAGTGTACCCTTTAAATTCCCCATTTCAGGAAAAGTTTTGTTACAAAAATCACATACGGTTTCTGTTGTGTATGTGTTCGTGAATGCTTTCTTAAATTCCATATCTCAGAATTATTTTTTTTTATAAATGTTGCATGTGGGAGGTTTTCTCTTTGGTTTGCGACCTAAATGTCTTTTTACACTCGATCGCAGAGTGAACGTTTTATTATAAATATAGCATGTGTATGGTTTCTCCATGGAGTATAGAATTATAAAAATATGTTTTTAATGCAATTTTGTCCGTAAACACTCAAGTTCTGAAGTTACAAGCTTGAGGGGGAAAGATCTACATGATACATACAGATTAATAGCTTTAAAAAATTATAGAGGTGGCATTTGAATCCTGAGAATTTTGGAAAAATCGACGAAAATATTAATTTCCAGTAAGTGAAAAATAATCTTTGTACCTTTGACTTATTAATCTGATAATTTCACACCAATCGGACAAGGATTTAGCGAGATATGGAATTATTTTGTCTAACGCGTTATGGGGTGCCACGCCCACTTCCAGTATTTGCATCAAACATATTTCATGTGCAATTAGGCAAGCCGCTAAATTTCCCCCCATGAAATAAAAAGCAGGACAATTGTTTGATACTGTAACGGTTAAAACTTTTTGTTTTTGTTTAAAGATTTAGCCTTTTCGTTTTTCTTTTCGATTGAATTTCTCACTTGCAATTATAATCATCTTCAAAATGACAATTTCATTTGAATTTCAATCAAATGGTCTAGAATTTTTGCTGTATATTAATTATTTGATAAACACAGCTGTAGATCATTTAATAAGTATTTTGAGGACAATTTTTTTATCGAATAAAAAAAGTGAAAATTTTGTTTCTAATAATCCCTAGATATGATAATGGTCATTAATAAACATGATGATAATATTGTTACGAATCTGTGATGCTGCTTCCCAGAATAGTTGGTTCCATCATCAGAAAGACCGTTTTACAGTCATCTGTATTGGACGGAGTCCGGGTGTCGCGTTGGTGGTCCCAGAGCTTGGCGACGAATTTGGCTATTTTGGTGCCAAAATATATTATACCCAAAACATCGAGAATTTTCCCGATCCGTCCATTAGGAACCGAGATACGCCTCGAACGTTCCTGATTGGTTGAGAGGCTTCTAGCTCCGCCTCCTGAGACCTATAAAAGGAGACAGTCTGTGCTGCCAGAGTAGAGTAGTCGGAATCGACGGTGAAGAACGAGTCTTCCAGAGATTAGCAGAGCAGCGACGGAGTCAAGCTAGTGCTAAACTAAGCTATGCGCTACGGTCTGCAGTAGAGTCTTGTTGCGTGTACGTCTCGGCTGAAGATAATTGTCTTCTCTATGCTGTATATAGTTGTCGTCTTTGTGCTGTCCTGTGTGTCTTCGTGTAAATAAACGTCGTTGTTTTTTTTTCTACTGCCGCTTGCTGATTGAGCGTTCTCCACACCATATAACTTCCACTATCCAAACGAACCCGAAAATTTCATAACAATATATATCAATAAAATTGATAGCTTCGAACTTACAAACGCCACATTATTGCTCTGAGAAAAAAAAACAAGCTCGATATGAGGTGTTTTTATAACAATGTTACTTTGTTGAAAACATTAAAACTGTTTATTTCAGTTGCAAAATTTTTCCAAAATTCTATCTGTTACAAAATGTTAAAATTAAAACATACTTAATAGAATAAGGGATGAATTTGTAAAAATTTTCATTAGAATTTTTTCTAAAAATGTTCAAAGTGAAAAAATCCCATTTTTAAAAAAAAATTTCACAAAATTTTGAGCAACTAATTTTTCTCGGAAACTAATATAGATATCAAAAGTCCGACCCCTAATTCTCTTAAATGCATTGCGAGGTTCTTTTAAAAAAATTTGAGAAAAATATTAAAAATTGAGAAAGAAGAAGCATTTTTAAGAAAGGCTAAATGTTTTTTTAAAATTAAAATATTTAAATTTGTAACTTTTGAATCTGAAAAATATTTTAGAAATTTAAATTTCTACACGGTTAATCACAAATCTATATCACAAAATTTGAAAATTTTGTTAAAAATTGTGATTTTTTTTTTTTTTTTTGAATACCGAGTTCTTTTTTAAAAGAATGAAAAGAATTATGTTTGAAAGAATTTCTGCACATATATTCTACCACGTGGGTCATAAGTACGAATCTTTTTTTGTGGATGTCTAACGATTCACAAATAAGCACTAATAAAGAATGAAAAAATTAATACAAATCAGAATTTTTAAAGAGAAGTAAACGCGAAACTATTCTTCTTTATTCCATTACACTCGATTTCTTGCAAGTTACGTGGTTTGTTAGAGTGGATCTTGTAATGATCATTTCTTCTTTTAGTTATGGCTTACGTTCAGAAAGATGTGATGATTCAATATGTGTTCTAATCACCAGTCGTACCATTCATCACATTTCCTCACTATGCAAATTGGAAATCTAAGACAAAATAAAATTGTTAAGGTATGTGACTACGTTCAGTATGATTTTTTTTAAATGTTCTAAAATAGTTATATTTTTGTATAAAAATAATTGAAAAAACATACATAAAACAAAAATCATTTAAATAACATAAGTTTTTCAAAAATTGAAAATAAAATATTTTTCTGCTAAAAAGAAGTATAAAGCAAAAATCTTTTGGTTTAAAAGATTTAACAAATTATTTGCTTAAAATTTTGCAGATTCTTTGAGAAATATATTACCTAGTTCCTGAGCTATCGATTAAACTGTATTTTTATGAACCCTTTAAATATTAGGGTTCAACTAACAAAAAATACGAAATTTTCGATTTTTTTTTCGTATTTGGAAGCATTAAAACAACTATAGAATATTTCTAAATGAATCTATTACTTATCCTCAAGTTCATTAATTGCGGAATATATCGAGAAATTATTATATCAAATTTAAACAAAAATATGCATTGGATTTTAATTTATGCAAAATATCAGATTTAAGAAATTATTATTTAGATTAATAATTTTAAGAAAATGTGATCACAAGTTAGTATTTGAGACAGCAGCTTTTAAACATGTAAAATAGCATTAAAAAGTATAAGAATGCTAATATGAAAAACAGTGTAACTTTCCAAAAAAAATAGACTTAGAAACAATATTCAAACAGTTTTATATAAAAAAAAATTGCTCCCATTAAGACTAGTAAATAAAAATTGCATATTTTGGCAAGAAATATTTATATATTTGGCAAGAATATATATATATAATGTAAAAACATATTTTTAAGCAGAAGGGAGGACACTTTAACTTCGCTTTATTCCATCCCGGGAGGCATAATTTATGTACAAGCACGTAGCGACGATGAAACTGACGTCCGTTCACACCGCGATGCAAACGCAAAAAAAGCGAAAAGAGACCGAAATATTTTTCCCGAGGGATTTTATGCTGTAAGATTCTGATAGGGATTTCTTTGATACGTGTAGATTTAGGAAAGGAAAATATAGGTATTTTTTAAAAGAACTCGCTTAGCTTAACATATTTTTATCCCTTCACTTACTGATTAAGGCAGCTTTACAGAGCTCGTGTAGCATTAATTAAAAAAAAAAAAGAGGAATTCGATCAGGAAATAAGAGAACGTTTTAGAATTAATATGGGTTAAATTAAGATAAAAATTAGAAAATTAATTAGCATTTAATTTATATATATTATATTTTTGGAAGTTCTGCTGGGAAAACATCAAAATGTCGCGTAACTTTTATTTAATTTAAATTCTGATAAAAAAAAATTTAAAAAAATCTCGCTTTTGTAAAATTCTCACTCTCGCTCCCATCAAAGTATATGTATGCCAAACTTGATAGTCTTCGATCAAACTGTCTGGACTATATAGCACTCACACAAATAGAGACAGAAGAGAGAGGGTGAATGTTATTTTTACATAATATAATATTCTGCGTGTGTAATACATATTTTTATTACAATTATATATTATTATTTTCCAATATATTAGATTTTTTTTTTGCGTTTCCTACATAAATATTTGTGTCGATAGTAATTTAGGATACAAACGTTATATTTCAAAATAATTAATGTTCAAAAATTGCTAACAAAACGTCATTCAGGGACTATTCAATATAAAAGTATTATTAATTACTAAAATTATTATTAAGTTTGAGTCTTCAGAATTTCCCGTAATATAAAAATGCGGAACAACATGTTGTGCTTTATTTTCGCATAAAAGAATAAATAACACAGAATAATACAGAAACATTGAAAGTTGATCTGGAAAATGAATTTGCAACTCAATGAACGCAGCTTCAAACTTCTCATTTGTCTGGAATTATTATTTTGACACCATCTCGACCGATACTTCAGTTCAGAAAACATATGAAAATCACTCGGCTCTAAACCGTGTTCTCCATCAAGGAAGTCAAGAACGCCAGATTGTCGTAACAGGAGATATTGTTCTACGAATTGATCAAGGCGTTCGACAAAAACAGAGAATGCTAGAATACCAGGCAAGGAAATTTCGCAGTCGCAATTTTAACAGCATGTTAAAACAGCATGTGCCTCAAAGGAACATTAAAAATTATTTCTCATCATTAGCGCCGACGTTCTTTGAAGAGAAGATCGGAAACTCGGCCCACCAATATAACAAATGCTTGAATCTGCATGACGTATTACGTAAAAAAAAAGCATGATTGTATATAATTTTTGATAATAAATTCATTTTGTTCACTACACTTACAATTTTTTATGGTTCAAATGTGCTTGAAAAAAAAATTAAGTCTCTCCTTTAATTCAGGAACAACTTTTTTTGTATTCGAAACGCTTTTTCAGAAGTAGATTCATATTATTAAATGGATATCATTTAAATCGGACCATTTAATATCGTTTAAATGGATCGTTGGAGACTTTATTGATTGTTTATCAACGAATATATACCGACTATTAATCTTCTTAGTGCATCGGTCTACCAAAAGTTGTTTCTTTCAACAAACAAAAACAAATCGATGATGTCCAGAAATTGTTAGGTTACAGTACAAATAAATTTCATTTTTTGGCTACAATATCATTAATTCCCCAACTAATACCTTGTTTCCATGGTTTGTGTTTTGACTTGCTCCAAATGATACTTTGTCACCTCAGGTCAAAATCTGAACATCTATACTTATAATAAAGCTCAATGTGTGTGTGTGTTGTCCCTCTACAGGCCAAACCATTCAACCTACAGCTACCAAATTTGGCACGTGTATACCTTTGAGGCCGGGAATGTGCACCTGGGGGTTATTTGTTCGAATTTTTAATTAGAATTTTATTTATTTAAAAAGTAAGATAAATTTTGGCGTGTTTTTGCTATAAATTCCAAAAATATTACCGCACGAAAAAGATTTTTACATGAAGTTAAATATCAAAAATTTATCTTTTAAATGATACCAATGTTTTAACATTAAAATTAAATTTCTATTTTTAATGAATTTTTAAATAAATATTTTAACTATATTTTTCAACAATTTTTTTCGTACAAAATAAAAATAAAATTTAAGCTGCACGAGCACGTTTCGCATTCATGGGAAAAAATTAGCTTTTTTCAAAGTGTTGCCATCACATTGATTAAAGCTCCAACTTAAAATAAATCAAATCTTTTTTTAAATGAAATCTGCAAAAATATAATTTTCGGCACGTGTCTGTAGGAAATGAAACAAATATGAAATATTATTTTTTCTAAAAAATAAATTCAAGAAAAATTATTTTATGATCTTTTACACTCTCTATATATTATTAATCCAATAAATCAGTTTTATTTTAAGGCAAGTTTTGTTTAATATGAACAGGATATCCATTCAAATCAGGGCCACACAGCTAATTTGTAAATCTTTAGTAAGACACAGATCTGCTAAAATGGTCTAAATGGAAAATGATTATATTTTATGTAACTTGATTCAATAAATGCTCTAATAAATAACGAATTTTTTATTTTACATAAAGCTTCTGCTGTGGAAATCACGAATAACAAAATGTTCTTGAAATGCTAATATTTTAAATAAAAAGAGTTAATTTCCAATCAAATAAATCAATCATTTAAGCTGACAGATTTATGAAAATTTGAGTATCACTATTCAATAAAAAAAGGATAATTTTAGATTTTTCCATCGATCGTTTCAAAGAAAATACGCCAATCAGCGCGCAGGTTTCTCAAGATTATGGCCTAAGATTATGAAAATGTTTTTCTAAATTTTTAACATTCAAAACTTCATAAATAAGTCTTGGTTGATCGTGGAAAATAGAAACATTCATCCATTAATTTAAAATTTGGTGTGTACAGAATATTTCTCAGAATATGATAGCTTACTGCATTAAATTTAGACTTCATAATTTTTGAAATATATTTATAGACCGGAACAAAATATTATTGGTTTCATTTCAATCCTTTTGAAAGCAAAACTAAAAACTGAATTTTATGCTGAATCTGAGAAATTTTTGTTGAATTATTGTTTGAGATATTACATGATTTATGAAAAAATATTTTGTAGTTCACATAAGACTTATATACCGAGCGATTCTGTTTGCAATACTCATATTCAATAATAATAATAATAAATAAATAACAATAAAGATGATAAATAAAATAAAACGCTTAGTTTTAATAAAAAATATCTTTACATTAATTGCAATTTCATCATTTCCACTTTAAATTAAATTTGAAGTTTTACCGGAAATGACAACAAATTAGCAAAATATATATAGTAAATTGAACGAAACGATCTAAACAACAGTATAAGTTTGGTATGACTATCAAAATTTGAAGATTCAAAATGTTTTGTTTGAGAATGTGTTAAGAGACCAGTTTCTTAAAATATTAATTGAAAATTGTAGCGAGTGGTAATACTGGTGAACCGGCTGGTCGCCAAAGGTTGCTAGTATATATTAAATCAGGCATTTTGTTAGAAAAACTGGACTTCCTTAGACCCTCGACATAATAATGGGTTGTTCTCTCTCCCAAAACGGGAAGTAAAATTCATATGTGATTATATCTACCGCACTACAAATCACGGGAACAAGGAATAAGACATCCACGTTGCAGACCATGAAGATAGAAATCAAGGCAATTAATGCAATACATTTTTTATATTATTAAAACTTTATATTTTTATTTTAATCACAAAAATAAACTTTTTTTTAGTTCTAACCAATTGTTTTACGTATTATAATTTTATCACATCATATTTTTTTTTTATTTCACTAAATGCAGAAAATCGATATATCAAGTTAGTATAATTACTTTCTCGTATACATAGTATAGATAAAGAATCGTAATCGTCCAAAAATTCGAATTTTGACGAATCTTCACGTTTTAGAACTTCCTGAGTTCGAAAAACACAATTTTGGAAAATGTCCGCCTTTCTGTCCAAGGTAAAGATAGCTCAAAAATGCTTTGAGCTAGAGAGTTGAAATTTGGTATACAACTTTTTACATCAAATTTGCTGAATTCTATCAAATGTTGAGTAAAATCTGTTCAGAGGATAGTCGTCTGTCCGCCTGTTCGAATATAAGTTAATACGATAAATACAAAACAAAGATAACTAGATAGATAAAATTTGGTAAACAGATTTAACATCTATACTGTAGACACATGTCAAATTTTGAGTCAAATCCAACAAAATGGGGTGATTGTCCGTCTGTCTGTAATTTCAGAAACATATAAACGTGATAATTAAAAAACGCTATGATTTAGATACATCAAATTTGGTATTGGAATTTATGACTAAAAGTGCAGTATTGTGTCAAAGTTTTGTTTTAATCAGTTGGTAAAAAGGTGTTTAAAACACAAATTAGATTTTTGGATACTATTAATGGCATGCCATGGATTACTCGCGAAGGATGCCAAGATAAATTGCGTAAAAATGTTAAATTCCCGTCAAAAGTTAACATTTCGTAACTATTATACGTCAATGCTATGCAATGGAATTTCTGACATGACAAGTTTATCAGAGATAATGCGAGAAAGTTTTAGGGAAACCACTCCCGCTGGTTTAATAAGTAATTGGCGGAGAAGAGACATCTGCAAGAGTCGATATTAATTAAATATTCAATGGAAATTTAATTCAAAATAAAAATTTTGTCGACTGGAGATAACAGTTAGCTGGAAAACGTTTTTCTTTGATTGAAATAACTGATTTAATTCATGTTTTCTAGTATTTGAACTAACAGCAGCTCGTAAGTTACCACAGCTCCGAAACTCATGAGAATAAAACTTCTGTCTAATTTCATCACATCAAATGGTCTGATAGTTACTTCATCTTTATAATCGTCTAAGGTTTTTCTAAGCAGACTCATCTTCAAGTCTCCTAATTGCCAGCAATTCGAACACAGAACAAGGCTTTTCATTCTTGAAAGTACAATGGGATTTTCTGCTGAAAACGCTACTAGAATAATAAAAAGAATGCTATATAATATTAAACTTAAGGTGGTATCCAAATAGTATAATTCCACTATTTCGAATGTTTTGTGAATGAGTTTGGTCAAGTTGTAAAAGATTCCTGTCATGAAGAAAGCCAAAATAAAGAAAATAATTAATGATATCCCAGCGTTTACATCCTTCGCAATACAAACAGTTTTTCGTAAGGTCTTTAAAAAATCGTTTTCGATATTTGTAAGGCCTTCTATCTCTTGCTCAAGAAATTTCAAGCTTCTTGTTAAAGAATAATATAATTCATTGAGAAGGAGATAACATAACAGAACAGTTAATAAAGGCAAGGTTTGATAGACAAAACTAATTATTGGATACAATTTCGCAAATAAATGCAATAAAAATGAATGTTCGATCTTCACATTTTTTTGTTCTTTTACATTGCCAAGTAAGAAATTCTCAAGGAACGTTGTAAGATCTGAAATAATTAAGTTTCTTATGAATCTGTAAAGAATGAAAATATACAAAAGCAAACTTAGTAAAAAAACAATTAATTTCCTATACTTGATATTATTTCGCTGTGGACCAAAGGCATCTGACTTTTGGGTTAGGTAATTCTGTAAATTTTCAATTTTGTTTGATATCAATATCCACAGGATAAGAAGAAATGAGCTTTGAAGGAAAAAAACAAAAAAGAATTTGTGAAAGCGAAATACCCAGTCCAATGAAGTTATTACTAACAGACACATGACTCCAAACCAAAAGCATTTGTATGCAAAGCACAATCCTAAAAACAATCGGGTAAAATAATTTCCAGAATTCGTGCTTTTTACAGAATATATACCAAAAATTCGAAATGTGTAAATCAGAAATGTGCAATTTTTTCCATGAAATGCTTCAAGAAATTCCATAAACTTCGTCATCATTTAAGCCTTGAAGTAATGCCGATAATTTACATAAATGCTCTCAGACAGTAGAGATTGAAGTAAAAACATTTTATATCAAAAGATTTTGATTGATTTTTCCTTACATCAACCATAATCAATAAATCCATAAAAGGAAGTAACTTTTTTCAACACTTGCTTATAGAAAATGACATGGATTGGGATATTATTTTCCGATACATATTGTTAATTTTTCTTATCGATATAAAATAAGAGGAAAGCTATAATGAAATGCAATACTTTTAGAAAAAATATGTTCGCGATTAGCGACAACAGCACGACGAAAAGCATTGATCTCTTTATCAGACTAAATTATCAATTGAAATTTTTTGAAATTCGTTATTTTGAAGTTTTACTGAAATTGATTATATTAAAGGTTCACATATTCTATTTTCAAGTATTCTGTGTTTACAAAGAAAAGCATTTATACAATTTTAGAATGGCAACTTCCTTATAGCGTAAATTCTGGATAATAAATAATTTATTGCTATAAACAAACAAGATATAATTTAAAAAATAATCGTCATAAAAGTGTTAAAAATATACCGAGGAAAAATTTTATATTTCATAAATTTAAATACTGTTACAGATTTTCCTCATCGCCGGGTTCTTTTGATAGTGGGTGTATGGTGTGAGAACACAATCGGCAGGCGACGGTAGAAAACAACGACATTTATTTACACGAAGACACTAATACAAAGGCGACGAATACGCAGACGACATATATTTACAGCCGAGACAAACACAGGACAGCACTCAACAGCAGACAGCAGCCCACAAGCAGTAATCGTTCACAGCACACGAAGCGGGCAATGGAGAGGGGAGCTTCGCTCTACGGTCTCTCCAACGGCTGAACTTCTCACTGTCTCTTCTCGCTTTAGCTGCCGACTCACTACTTCTCACAACTGGCTACTACACAAAAGGTACGACGCTGTCTCCACAGTAGACAACAGGATTCGGCACACAGCAGTTCAGCACTCGCTCCACGCAAAGCTGGCACTACACGTTATCTACTTCGTTATCCTCTCGAAGACTCGTTACATGTCGGCGACTCCGACTACAATTCACGAAGACACCCACAGCTTGAGGCGGGCCTAGAATCTTCTAGACCAATCGGGCGCATCTCGGTTCCTAATGAACAGATCGACAAAATTCACAAAGTTTCGAGCATTATCTGTTTTGTCGCCAAATCCGTCACCAAGCTCTGGGATCACTGACATAGCATATGACAGCATCCAATACAGATTACAGTAAAATGGCCTTTCTTATGATGACACTATTCGTGATGGAAAGCAAAATTACACGTTTGTAACAATACTCATTATCATGCTGAATAGTGAATGATTCTTTTTCAAATTATTTACAAATATGATAGGCAATACCTGAAATTCTTTTTGTTTCTATATAATTAGAATCTCTTATAAATGATTTTTATATTCTCATAAATGGTTCTAATTAAAAAAACCCAGAAAGTATCAAAATGTTATCGTAGTAGCATTCAAATAATATTTATGATAATAGCATATGGATTTAGATTTTATATATTACAGCAGTACCCACACAACGCTGACCGTGGCATAACATCCAAGAGGAAAAATTAGCTTTAAACTTAAGTCTAGCCTCCACCCGATATGACATCGACGTATTACTCAACATCAAAAAAACATAAAAACATATTTAGAAATAATAAAAATTAGCTACAAAACAATTTTTTACAGCACACATTCTGAAATATATAGACTGTTAAAAAGGTAAAGATATGATATGCTCATAGACAAAACAATTCACTAAAAATATACAATAAAAAAGCCGTTTTAAAATTTAAAAATATACAAATAAATCATTGTACTCATTGTTCCACATTTGTTTATCAACTCTATATAATCTGATATGAAAATAAAATTCAACTAGTTTCATAATATTTCTTTGTAAATTATATTGGCTGTTTTTCCACCTGGTGCCAAAACAAAAAGATTTTGTTTGGATGTAATTATAGAATGTGCCACATAAAGTTGTCCATGAGAAAATCATTCTTCGCTTAGGTCAATTCCAGCAATGTGAAACGTTTGTCCTAGGACTTTATTTATTGCCATGGCGAAACAGAACCTAACTGGGAATTGGATGCGTTTAAAGAAAAGCGATAAATCTATTGGAATGAGAGGAATCTTTGGTAATAAAACTGATTCTCCAGCACCAAATCCAATTAAAAGTACTATCTCAATAAAGAATTTTTTTCAAATTTTTTTATTTGTAATTGAGTGCCATTACACAGTTTTGGAGGGTTTAAATTATGTAGTAGTATAATAGCAGTGCCAACTTTCTTGCCCAGTTATCACAGCCGCTACTTCACTCTTAGTTGGAGCATTATACATGCCTGATGTTCACCAACTTTATCAGCATGTAATTGTGAAGTCTGGTAAATCACGCGAGACATTTTCAATTGTTATTTTGAAGGCCTGCATGTAACTATTATGATTGTGTAATATTTCTTCTGTATTATCAAAAAATTGTCAAGAGTTTGCCGAGCTATGTTACAGAAATTCTATGTTACAGTCGAAGCTTGTACTTCAGGATCAGCAATAAAATATATCTGAAGGAATTTTCGATCGTTAGGTTGTAGTGGAAAGAGACAACAAGCCAAGTGGTAGACTTGGCCGTGTACTTTAAATGTTGACATAAAGCCATGCTCATGCAACTGTGCACTCATAAATGAAGTTATTTGAAAAAACATTACTATACTGGCGTATGTTCTTCATAAATTATTCAGAAGTAGGATGTTTATTAGTAAGAAGTCGGGAGGGGGGAGGGTTTCTTCTAATTTAATTTTCCTTTGTAAACAACACATGCTTTTCATTCATCTTTCCATTTTAAAGCTGAACAACATAGACAGACTATAGATATTGTTCCTGTTTAAACCGAAGAATAATTTCTGTAATCCACACATGGATAGCAATTCAAGGCGGAGTACCCCTTTTCGGACCAAATATCAGGAACGTTTGTTCTTTCACTTCTTCTTCTCTTTCTCGAATTTAAATGTCTTTATCTGTCAGCAAACAGGCGATCACTTCGCTCCTCATGAAATTCATTCTGTCTCTGTAATTTAATTGCAGTGCGATTTAAAGAGAGACGGTTACTTCGCTCAACAGAAGACTCTCCTTCCCTAGTGTGGACATTCTTTCTCTGATATTCGCTAACCGAACGTTTCTTTTCTCTTCATTTTCATTATCGCGCACCAAACGAAGCATTTTGGTATTTAATTAAGGTTGGATTTCCTTTTTTTTATGGGGTGGGGCACATAATGAGTATACCATATAATATGCATACCACAGCTCTTGCTATTTGCGCATGCGCAGTTTGCGGTTTTCGCACATGCGCGGATACGTGCAAATGTATACGTGCGCGGTACTGTTGTTTTACGCATACTCAAATCGTAGTAGGAAAGTAATTAAAATCGCGGATTATAAAACTTCTTTTTTTATTTTGATATGACTTCAATATACTAAAACATTCCCCAATAAATGTCCTACAAAATGGTATAAATATCTCCAATAACAGTTAAGTATTTCTCGAGTTTTTCTCTTTCAAACATACAGACGCTTTCATTTTATAGTATGTATAGATAATAATATATACCGAAATATATAATTTATTTTGCCGTTTCAAAAACACACACATTCTTTTTTTCTCTTTGATTTCATTTCAACTTATTATTCTTTTCCTTCTTTCTCTCTTTTTCAAATTTCATAATTTGTTTTTATCAGTTTTAGGTATCTATAGAGTTATTTTTACTTTGCTACAAATAGGCAGTAAATTCATTTTATTTTCATGACAGAGAAAATAAATCAAAATTACTAATTTTACTTACATTTGGTCATATTCCTCACTAAAAAAAATCTATGAAGATGATATGTTGTATTCTTTCTTAATGTCAGTGATGAAGTGCATATCATCAGTGTAAAATAATGTCTCAATATAATACATGTGAAACACCAGGAACAAAATAAATAAATATTTTAAAAAGGACCATTAAGATAAATGTAATTGAATTAACAACAGGATATCGTTTATCTTATGGGATTTCATAATATTTTATTTACATTTTGTAATAAGAGTAATAGTTACAAAGTTTGATCGATTAGAAAAACTCAAATATACGAAATTATAAAAATCCTCTAAAATTTGGCCTCGAGATTTTGGAAAGACCTTTTTCAAATCCAAAAACGTATTTTTGGAACTGTGTCTGCCTGTCGCTCTCTGAATACGATTATTCAAAAGGTTTTAGACTAGATGGACGGTTTGGTATGCCGTCATTCATTTCCATCAAAATCTGTAAGAAATCCATTCACAGAAAGTCTGTCTGACCAAATAAAAGAGGAATTAATAAATGCAGAATTGATCTAATAAAATTTAGTACGTAGATTGACATTTAAAGTGTACATATCAAATTCTAAACCATATCCATGAAAGAGTTGATCGTCTGTTGGTCTGTGCTTTATGATGCATAAAAACGCTATAGCTAGAAAACGCAACAACGTAGGTATATGAAATTTAGTATATAGTTTTAGCATTTAAAATGCAGGTATCAAATTTTGAATCATATTCACCTGTCTGTCTGTACATTCGCATGCATGCAAACGTGATCCATCATTCAATCAATAAATAAAAATAAAAAATAGGATACATACCAAATTTTATTCATTTATTTCTAAAACCGTAATTTTGCGTCAAATTTTCATATTAATCGGTTGAAAAATTAGTCATCCAAAATACATTATTTTTTTGCAATAGATGTACTTGACTCTTGAAATATAAATATGACCACTTCTGGCGTTCTTGGTTTTGCCCATTGTCAACAACTTTATGCGGTGAGATGATGGGTGATATCTTCGTTAGAGATGTAAGGTAAAATTTCGAACAATAAGAAAATTAATTTTTTTTGTGCAATTTTGCAATTGCAATTTTTTATTAGTTAAGTATAAAAATTTTTTCTCTGATTTTAAAATTAACCTATATTTCATTACAAATATAGGTTATATATATAGGTTATATATATATTACAAATATAGGTTATATATATAGGTTATATATATATTACAAATATAGGTTATATATATAGGTTATATATATATTACAAATATAGGTTATATATATAGGTTATATATATATTACAAATATAGGTTATACACACACACACCAGTTCTTGTTATTTTGCGCGAAGAAACGGGCTCATTTGACGAGGAATTCGGCCCTATTGGAGGATGTGTCTACTTCATTGCGAGAAGCGTCAAGTAGTGATTTGGAAATGTCCAGTGCAAGGGGAATTTCCGAAATTTTAGATATACCTATTATCACGGTTCATAAAATTTGTTTCCGCAGGTAGTCAGATACCATATTCACCCAAAAAAATACTGCACTCAAATCTATAAGTAAATCCAAAATAAGATACAGTTATGCACTTTTGATGTAAAAATGAGATAATATACTATAATTGGCTATGTAGCTCGTAGCATTTCTGAATTATCATGCTCAGTTGGACAAAGATTTAACTAATTCAAATTTCTTTCAAAATATTATAGAGATCTACAGTCTTATGTATAAAGATTTCCTTGTCTATACTTGTACTGTTAATAGAATGGCAGACATATTAAAAACATTTGTTTGTTTGGACTTAGTCTGACTCAATATTTTTTCGATCTACACAAAAAGCTTCATTAAAACATCAAAATGATAATCTATATCTTTTTCTATACAAGAAATTTTAAAATATTTTTAAGATTTTTAAACAGAACGGCATATTAAGAGAATTTATTTAAGATCTTTTATTTTTTTATTTTAATCCAATTTCCAAAGATTTATTTGAAGTAATATAAAGATAAATTGAAATCATTGGTTTTATTATTAAAATTCTTTTTCGTTAAGTTATAATCACATGTAATGATTTGAAAATAGTGTAAAATATATTTGCACTGATTTTGCGCCCTGTGATGCAAATCATGTTAATAATTTTTTGTTTCAACACTGCTGACAGAAATGAATGCAAGAAAAGCATACGTGAAATCCAATGTTTCAATAAAAAACTCAAATTCAAGCACCAAATAATAAAACGTACAAAATATATGATAATATGACTACCTAACATTACATTAAAATTAAAAGTTGGCACTGAATATTCAAAGATATATGAGTACTTATAATAAATCTTACTGAGCATGTGTAAAGAATAACATATTACTTTTTTCATAATTTCAAAATCGCATACAAATACACAATACATATACGATCTTCAGTTGAATACTATTAAGACTTCAAAAGATATCTGCATTGCAGCGAGTGAAGTGTCACTTGTTCACTAAGAAAAATAAATAAAGAGGTTCATCTATAAATTGATATTCTTTAAACTTGCATCTCCGGCTACTAATATTGAATTACATAAAGGTTCGAAATACTCCTATATACTTACACTCATCATGTACATAATATAAATCGCAGAAAATTAGACACCACGAATAAAAATAAAATTTATCACTTCACTAACAATCTTTGGCGACCAGGTGGTTTGTCGGGGATACAGATTGCATTTAATATCATTGAAATCTCTCAAAAATATGTTCATGTACATAATTCCATCAATAATTGATTTTTTGGTCTCACATTTTCATACACATTAAAGCTGTGGTATTTTAAAACTCTTACATAAGTTCCATCCAAAATGTTCATATGTTTTATACATATTTATAAATGTACATATGGGTTTCTTACATAACTTGTAATAAAGGCATTATCCTCCATCACTCCCGGCATAAAATTGTGGATTTGGGGTAAGACCGCTAATGTCTTGCATTGCATTAGCGAACAACAGTTACGAAATATTTATCGTTGGCGTGAATTTAGCATTTTTATTCAGTCTATCGTGGTATCCTGGGCGATTCTTTTGGCGAGTAATCCCTTGCAGTTAACAACAGATACCCGAAAATCGAATTTGTGTTTTAAGTGCGTTGTTCCCAACCAATTTAGATAAAAAAATTTAACACAAAGCTACACATTTAGTCACAAAATCCTAAACAAATTTGATATATCTAAGTCTTCGTATTTTTGAATGATCACTTTTGCATGTTTCTGAAAGTACAAACCCAAAGATGGTCAAATGTTAGATGGATGTGATTCCAGATCTGATAAGTACCTACACAGTAGATATCAAATCTGTGTAACAAAGTTTATCCATCTAGCTCTCTTCGTTTTATGGTGACTTTGAGGCGTAGTCGCTTTGTTTGAGTCCACCTCGCCTTTTATTTTCCCTCAGCTACACAGATTTTTCCACAGTGGTTTTAAATGAAACATCCCCTAACTTGTAAGCAAATGTATGGAAAAAAATAATACTATATATAATGTATAAAAATAATACCTTAGAAATAATAATATAATATGTATAGAAATAATAGTATGTATAATAAATTGTCATTCTCATTTCCTTATCATTAATTTAATCAATTTCCACCTGAAATTCAGTAGTTTTATGTTCTGTGCCTCAAAGGTTTAGTTTATTTTTAGACAAGAGAACAGGCAGATTTTCTTTCGACAAATTTTGCCCACAATTTGATAAAAATCTAAACATTTGTACGGACTATATACCAAATTTTCAAGCATCTAGATGAAAGCCTTTTTGAGTTATCTTTGTCACAGACGGACAGACATAATGCTAAAAATGTGTTTTTGGAACTCAGGGAGGGAAGTCTAAAACCTGGAGAACCGTCAAAATCTCGAGTGTGAAATTTTTTGATGATTACAATACTTTCTCTATATTTCGTAAGCGAGAAAGAAAGAAAAAAAAAAAAAAAAAAAAGAAAGAAAGAAAGTGAAAAAAAAAAACTCCGGTTAAATCGAAAGTAATAGGGAACTTTTGATAATGTACTTTAGTCGGTTTAGTGTATAATTAATTTTCTATGAATGATACTATAGAAAAAACAAAACCTCGCTCAAAACAAATAATAAAATTAAGTACATTTTGAATAGAAACTAATCGTTACATTTTATTGAAATATTTATATGCCTTTATAGAATATTGATGATATTCCGAGAATATTCATCAATACGATTTCATCTTCATGTAATGTATAAAAATCGTAGCCTCGTGGATTTTTTTTTTTTTTACCTTACAACCCAGGAACGGATCCAGGATTTTTCCGTAACAAATCAATGCAGAGGCTGCCTAACACTTTGATCCAAGCAAACTTTGTAAGTAAGTTTAGTTCTGGGTTTGAAGGACAATGATCGGTGAATATTTCAAGGATTTTCTATAATTTGTGTCATCAGAACCATCGCAATGGGCAACATTCCTACAAGTGATCTACATCTGTTTTCCTAATTTTGGCTGCCTTTTTAGGGTTAACAAGTTGGAAATTATCATTGCTAGATTGGTTTTTCTTTGGGAAAACTTGTGTTGAGTCATCGATGTCCATTGGTTTGTCTTCATTTATTGCAAGGTTAATTTCGAAGTTGGGGAGATTATCGTTGGAATCTTTGCGTGAATTATAATTTTTCATAAAATTTTCAATCTCTTTTGCGTATTTCTTGCTTTTGGTTTTATGTGGATTATGCTGGATTTTTTCCTCATCAGATTTCGCAACACTACTTGAAGTGGGCGGAGCAACATTACTTGGCTTGTTGCCCGTTCCCGAGTTTGCTGATTGTTTATCATTGAATCCTACATTTATGATTCTCGGTCGGTCGCCTTTGCTGCTTTTAGAAAAACTACTAGAGCACCTGCTCTCAGAACGTCCGTCTCCTTCCATGGCTGGAGAGGGAATCACGACGGCCTGCAGTTTGAGAGTGACTAGCGTCTCAATCGCAACGTCTATCCCTATGGGATGGGCGAATCCATCCCAAACCATACTTTCGACAGGTAGGGACGTTTGTTCGAGAGGGGCTACAGGGATAAACGTTGTCTTTTAAATGTTGAGTTGTAGCTCAACGCTTTTCCCGGTTCAGTTGAATCGTTTTTCGTTGACCACGAGGGAATACGTTGTCATTACTTTAGCATGTAAATGTGGATATAGTTTTCCCCATTATTAATGTCTATTTTTAAATCAATACTTCTTATCTTTGAAAATGTTGTTTTGCAGTTTACAAATTTGTTCTTGTGTTGCATTTCATAAACGGATCATATATAATTTTTAGAAATGTATAAAATTACATTGTGAATGAAGAGGTAACGTGATATTGGTATTTATGTTTCATAATATGTAATATGGAAATAAAACAAATCATTAACCATTTCATTTTCATACTTGTTGATTTTTTTTTGTCATTATATTACTCTTGTTCTTTGTAGTTTTAAGTAAATGCATGTTAAATTCTTGTAAAGGTAATAATAAACTAACAAGAATGAAATAAATTATTGAATTTAAATAACACGTTTTGTGAGTGGAAGACATATAACCAAAACTTAATGATCTAGGTCATCTTAATTTTTAAAAAAATAAGTAAGGCAACTTTTGCATAAATTTAGAAAAATAATTTTATTAAGTGCTTACTGTAAAAACAACTTTATCACAAAGTTTATTTCCTACTCGGGGATCATAGTGTAATAATAGACAGCATGTTATTATTGTAAGTTATACATTGTAATATTTATTGTATATCAAGTCAAGCCTTTATTCAAGAAACAATTTTCTTAAATGGATTCTGATTTTATTAATGTTTGATTGAGATTTATTTTATTATATTATAAATTTCTAAAATTTTTATTATCACAAGTTATTTTCCTCTTCTCAATAAATAAAACAAATTGAGTTTTATTACTTACCAGATAAATCTCATTAAATGAGCTATAAAAATATGAACCTTTTTAATGCATGAAATAAAACAATTTTCAATTAACAAATTAGTCATACATAAATTATGACACAATTGTAAATATATTTAAAATATTTTCATTTGATGAAGTTATTTTATTAGTTCAATTAGTGTTATTTGAAAAATAACATTTTAATAATGTCTGTTAACAATTTAAAGTTGCAAAGAATTATAATTTATAGTGATTTTTTTTTAACATACGACTATTTAAATTAAATTTTCTTATGACAAGTATAAGATTATATTCAATTACATAAAATTATTAAAATGTAACTCCCTGCGAATGTTTCGGAGGATATAAGTTTTTTTTAATACTGGTTTTCTTTAAATTAGGGTTTGTTTTTCTAGTTATTAAGAAATCATGTTATATAGAGTTTCATGTTAATACTTGCAGCTTCCTCAGTATATTTCAAAATATAAATATTCTTGAAAGATTAATATAATGGTCTTTTTGATAAAAAGATGTTCAGAATATTCACAATATTGCAGCCTGTTACTGACATTCTGAATATAGGAAACGAATAAATCTCTATTTTTAAAAAATGAAACCATTCAATTTTCCAGTTAATAACTGAAAAAAAGTGATATTGAACTAATATATTATGCAAATATAGAAAGCTTGAATGTTCAGCATGTCACATGTTCTATTTCTAGTATCACCAATATGTTCCCATGTCAAAACTTTTTAAAAGAGGGTTAGTGGAATTTGGCTTCATTCTATTTAGTTGTAGATGCCTCCAAATGGGGAAAGTTATTTTATGGTCACCCTGTAGTTTAATTACACAAAACTTTTGAAATATGGCAAAATGAAGTTTTAAGAATTCATTTAAGAAAAGTAAAAATTGGAGCAAAAAAATTATAGTTAGGAAAGAATTAATTTTACCTGCTAAATCATGCAGCAGTTGCTTTTTTCATGTTTAGGAGTATGAATATAATATCCTGAAAATTTTAAAATTAAATAACAAGCTAATTTTGAAATAAGGAATAACACTTCGAAAATAGAAATATAGTCAAATATCAAATTTTTATTGGTTTAACAGTATAATATAAACAAATGAATCAACATATGAAGTAAAAGCTAAAGCAAATAAATAATATATAACACTGTATTACATAATTTTTTGACTAAACTTTAATAAATTAATGTCATAACTAGGTAGTTTTTAGAGTGGTGAAGAATAAAACGTATTGATTGTTAGCTTTATACAGCTATAAAATGTAAATAAATGTGTTCATGGTAATTTCTTTCAGATTGCTGTTCCGTGACATAAAATCATATTTACAGGGTTTGGGAATGAAGTAATCGTGTTATCTTCCTTTTGTGAATAATTGCAATATTTATTAATTTATTTGAAAAATCTTGGTTGGTTTCATTGTAAGTCATAAAAAGAAATATAATATATATAAACCTTATCATGAGAAAGGTTTTATTTGATTTGTCAAAATTTTTCTAATCTAAATCTTAATGTTTATCTTATTAAAATGATAGTGTAAGTTTACACATTACTAAAGTTTCTAATATTTTAACAACAAAATAATGACAAAATGAGATTCTCATCTTAGTGTTTATCAAATAAAGTACAAAGATATCCTTACCAAATATGAAATCATGATAAAAAGAAATAATGATTAGCAAGTTCACTTGCATCACAACTGGAAAACTAAAAGCTAAATTTAGAAGAGCCTACAGAAACAAACTGTTTTTTGAGATGTAGTCTATTTAACAGACATTGCTCACAAATGGTAAAATGTTTAATTTGTGATGATGTAGCTCAATGTTAGTTAATAGATATTTTATAGAAATTTTTAATTTAATAAATTTAAATAACAACATTTTATAAAATTTCTATTATCTCTATTGAATATAGAATAAGAAATGAAATACTTTTTTTAATATACAAACAAATCTAAATTTTTCAAGGCAGATTTTTTAAAAATTTCAAATGCAATTTAGTTTCTTAATTGGTATATTGTATCTAATTATTAAAAAATATAGCATTGTAGTTTTATTAGAAAGAAAGAATTTTTCAAAAGCTTACAATATATTTCATCATTTGAAAAACTTAATTTGTGCTATTTGACTTTAGGAGGCAGAAAAAAAAAACTACAACACAAATTAAAAGAATATGATGAAAATAGTTATTTCCACAACTATATGTATATGTAAAACAAAATTTATTTTATTGTTTTACAATAAAAAATAATAAACATAAAATAAAGTTGGATGGACACTCTAGAAACAAAGTTATAGCAAGTCTGCAAAGTATACAAAATGAAAGTAATTTGATTAAAACTTGTTTTAAATATTTGCATAACAGCTCATTTTTGTGAGGCAGTTAAGAAAATGATATATTTGTTTTCATTAGGTTTGCTTCGAAATCATTAAGGAAATCAAAATATGAACGGCTAATAAGCATAGATAATATACTCTCAATTAGCATAGGAACCATTATGCATGCATATTGTGCATTATATATGTAATTTTCATAATTGTGCTATAGGTATAGGAAAAATATTTATTCACATAAAATATAGAAATGTTACAGTGTTAAAGAAAATAGTAAGAATATTTACAGATTGGTACCCATAAGACTACATTTAGCTGAATGCCTGCTAAAAATTTCTTTGGTAAGTGGTTAGTGATTCAAAAAAATTACTACAATCTGCTATTTATTTACTGAATTATATAGGTAATTCTCATAATTTATAAGACTAACAATGAAAAACATTTATACATGAATATTTGACCGAGTTAGTCCAACATTGATATTGCATAATAGGAGATGTTTTGGATGTAGAATAATTTACTATATAACTTTCAAAAATCAAGTAATAAAAACAGCAAATTATTTAGCATGTAACTAAATTGAAATACTAATATGAAATTTTTTTATGTCTATTGAATTGATTTATTTGGCTCTAATTTACAGTGTAAAATCTTAATGAAAGGAATTAACATTATCAAGAGGGTTTTGCAATGAATAGACACATATTAAATGCACAAACTACATATAAAATGCTAAGCAAAATGTGTAAACTTTATTAAGAATGAGAACATTGCATAATATAACAAAAATATTACAAATGAAAAACACGGTTACCATAATTACAATTTCAGAATCAATAAAATAAAGAAAGCGACAAGAAGGAAAAATTTTCCTAAGTATTTTAAACACTAGTATATCTTCTCACAAATCATGCGATGTTTCGCATTTTATCGTTAAATCAATTTTTGAATACTTGGTACAGTCTAAAAGAATGTACACTATGAATCTATGTATGCAATATTTTACTTGGAATTTTTTCTTTTTAAAAAGAATTTATCATAGCATAATTATTTTTAGAAACTATATAACTGCAACTGGCTAATGGAAAATAAATGTGCAACATATAAAGTTCCCAAATAATGTCTTAATTTGTGTTTTATGATATGAGAACATGATACAGTTTTGGGAATGATATTTTTATTTCAGAAAAAAATTGGCTTTATATCTTTAAATGGGGACTGCAGAAAAGGTAAAATATCAGAAAACATTCTAAATCCATTCCAAATTTATTGTGTTTGAGTTTATATTCTGAATTAACAACATTCTAATCATATTATAGAAAATACTTCTACATAAAGATTATATCAGGTAGCTTATTCTATTTATATATATATTTCAGATACTTCAATTTGTCAATGCCTTTTGTGACTATCTATGGTTTAAAAACTACCTTTTAGTTTATATTACAAAATTGAAATGTTCTCATGTCATATTTTAAATTTAAAAATAGCAGAATACGATTTTTTTTTCAGTTCATGGTAATATATTAAGACAAATAGAAATGTGAAGTTTAGGAATTATAAAAAAGTAGACATACTACACTGTTCTGGGAATGTGAAGGCAAATATAACCATTGGCAGAATATTTTTTTCTCAGGCTATAAAGATATTATATCCATACAATCATATAAAGTTCTAATAGGCACATCTTTTTTATTTATTGCAGAAATAGTGCACAGATTTAAATGAAAAATATGTTTCCATATTATTCAGAAATTTTTCTATAAAGGAATGTTATCATATTACAATTAAATTTTTTTCAAAATCAGTAAATCGCCAGTTTTGAAGAGGTATTAATGGAAACATTCGTCAGGTCAAAAATACTTTTAAATGATTTCAAGATTCATTAATATCAGGAAATTAAGAACCCTATAAAAACAGCAATAGAATTAGTAATAATAATAAAAACAGTAGAAAACAAATAAAAAGCCACCCGAGAATGAATTGTCTGAAATATTGCTTTTGTACGTTTGTTGTTTTTTTGCTATAAATTTGATTAAATGGTATTTGTATTAAATATCCATTAAATAAGATGAAAGGTCATTGAAAAATATGTTTTAAACTAATATGTCGACACCTTGCTTGGAAAACGCATTCTTCCACTCCAGCGAAAAACGATTCAACTAAACCGGGATAAGCGTTGAGCTACAACTCAACATTTAAAAGACAACGTTTATCCCTGCTGCCCATCTCGGTCAAACGTCCCTACCTGTCGAAAGTATGGTTTGGGATGGATTCGCCCATCCCATAGGGATAGACGTTGCGATTGAGACGCTAGTTTGAGAGTGCGGCCTTTTATAGTTCCCGGAAGGCGGGCTGAGAACCTTCTGGACCAATCAGGAGTAGCTGGGAGTATCTCAGTTCCTATTGGATGGATCGTGAAAATTCTCGAAGTTTCCAACATTATCCGTTTTGTCGCCAAGCAATAAAATCACTAACGCGGCACCCGATCAGCATCCACAGGGCTGATCGTAAAATGGTCTTTCTTGCGATGACATTACTCGTGCTGAGAAGCAAAATTACAGGTTCGTAACAATATTATAAAGTCTACTGAGATCTTTTGGAAAGAAAATATCTTGAATGCATCACAAACAAAGTATGTTTGCATGAGTGCACAGATTTTATTTAAATTATTTTTCACAGGAAACTCTTTGGTGCATACACTATACGGTTAATATTCTTCCTATTGACACGAATACAATAAGGTTTATTTTGTGATTTAATAAAAAAAAATTTTTTTTCAACATTTATATAAAAAATTCATATTTTTTAATGTACAAAAACAAAAAGCAGTGTCTATCAGTATGAATAAGAAAATATTTATTTATATTATTACACTGTGAAATGTCATGCTATCATGAACAAAAAAAAGATGCAGATTCTTTTATTGTATGAGTTCGCAAATGCCTATATAAATGAGATTTATAAGAAAATTGTTTATTGCAAAAATCACAAGAATAGGGTCTTTCACTTGTATGAGTTCGATAATGGTTCTTTAAATAATCATTCCTTGAAAACTTTCTTCCGCATACATAGCAAGAGTAGGGTTTTTCATCTGTATGAAAAAGAGTATGTCTATCTAAACTCCGTTTTACAGAAAAGTTTTTACCACATATATCGCAAGAGTAGAACTTTGCATTTGTGTGAACTCCGCAATATGCATTTGGGTGAACTCGATAATGTACATCTAAATTACATTTACTCGAGAATCTTTTATTGCAGATGTCACAAGAAAAAGGTTTTTCATTTGTATGAACACGATAATGTACGTTCAAAGTGCTTTTTCGAGAAAATTCTCTGTTGCATATCACACAAGAGTAAGGTTTTTCGTTCGTGTGAGTTCGATAATGATCTTTTAAGTGACCCTTCCTATAAAATCCTTTGCAGCACACATCACAAGAATAGGTTTTTTCATTTGTGTGAATTCGATAATGATCTTTTAAGTGACCCTTCTTATAAAATCCTTTGCAGCACACATCACAAGAATAGGTTTTTTCATTTGTGTGAATTCGATAATGATCTTTTAAGTGACGCTTCTTAGAAAATCCTTTGGAGCACGCATCACAAGAATAGGCATTTTCATTTGTGTGAATTCGATAATGCATTTTTAAATTACTTTTTAGTGAAAACTGTTTATTGCATACATCGCAAACATAAGGTTTTTCTTTTATGTGAGTTAGGAAATGTCTTTTTAAACCAGATATCAGTGCAAATGCCTTACCACAGTCGTAACATGAAAAACCTTTTTTATCCACATGAGTTAAAGCTTGTACATCTGTGCCAGTATTAAATGCTTTAGTATGGAGACCAGCGTCTAAATGTTTTTCATTTATTTCTCCAGATGCCTCCATCCTCTATAAAAATAAATAACAACCTTACCAGTGACGATTTTTCACTAGGTACTGCTTTTCATCTGCACATGATCAGCACTACATTCTTTTTTTTGTAGGGAAAAAGAATTTGCCTTTCCAATGTAAGGGAATTCATTCCAAGGACCCTAAAAAAAAATTAATTTCAGTACTATATTAATGTACAATTTCCCAATATTTCATGATTTTGCAAATTAAGTTAATGTTTTTTAAATATCGAAAGGGTATCGGCACTATCAAAATAAAGTTAACAGCATCGTGTGCTCATTATCAAATTATTTTGTTAATCCAAGTATCTTGTATTTAAGCAGCACTCATTAACTGTAACCGAACTTAAGTCGATGTTTTATTTTTGTTCTTTTTTTATTTTATATTTTTTCTACTCTAGTAACGAATAAACGATTTGAATTGAACGCTCAACTGTTTTCTTTTTTTCAAAGTCAACATTATTTTGAATTCTTAGTTTGTTTCTACATCAATTTTTTATAATCATTTTACAAATACGCGTTTTGAGCCTGATTGATATACTGAATTGCACAATGAATTATTCTAATCAAGAATGGCGAAATATTCCTCATTATCGATTGAAATAATACTATTGATTGTTTTAACACTTAATAACGTTCAGCATGATGACGAACTCTCTTTCCAAAAACGTTTTCAATTAGTGCAATTTCAGTCTATAGTTTTTAAGCTAATGTTAGTTTTTCTCTAACAATACTAATGACAATTAATAAAAGGTATTCCCAAACGATCCATGCAACTTCAAAAATTTATTTTTACTTTCTCGTACACAAAAGCAAAATGTTGTAATCATTAAAAAAAATTCGAACTCGAAATTTTTTTTAATAATTGCAATATAACTCGACAAAACTACGCCGTTCCAGATCTCCATAAATTCGAAAAACAGATTTTTGGAATTATGCCTGTCTGTGAACATTATAACTCAAAAACATTTTGAGCTATACTCAAAAAATTTAATACATGGCCTTTAATCTAAATTGATGGATTTCTATCAAATTTTGAATAAAATCCATTCGGAGGAAATCTGTATGCCCCGCTATTCGAATATAAATTAACACGATAACTATAAAACGAAAAGAGTTAGACAGACAAAATCAGATATATAAATGTAACATCTAAAGGTAGATACATATCAAGGGTAGAACTAAAATTGTTAAGGGGTTGACCGTCTATCGATATATAATTTCACAAACATAACAAACGATAAAAGACATAACTCAAACCAAAAAATGGAGTGATTTAAATATATTAAATTTAGTATATATTTTGCAGGCTACAATTAAAGTTATGTCAAATTTTGATTTTAATTAACCAAAAAAAAATGCCACAAATACACATTTGGTTTTCTGATAATTTTGTAGCGACTGCATCCCAATGATTCATCGCTTAACATCGCATTTTAATAGGTTGTTTCGTAACTACTAGCTGCCTTTGGTAACCAATTTGTTTGCCTAGATTATTAACTTTTTGTGCTGCTAAACATTAATGAGTAAAGTGTATTTAAAAAAAAATTTACCTTGTTATTTGATAAGAACGAAAAACATGCATTTATTTGAATAAGGCAAAAAAAAAAAATATACCGCATGGGAAGTAAAAACTGTATATACTACGGAATAAAAGCAGAAGTGAAAAATCTACTTTAAAATTCATGTCCAAAGAAGACATTTTTTTAATGTGATTGAATGTTTTGAAGAATTAATTTATATTTCATAGCATTAAAAATTG
The DNA here is from genome assembly GCA_026543865.1 of Argiope aurantia. Classification (NCBI taxonomy): domain Eukaryota; kingdom Metazoa; phylum Arthropoda; class Arachnida; order Araneae; family Araneidae; genus Argiope; species Argiope aurantia. Next base: position 198,636 of record JAPMOR010039452.1, on the reverse strand, counting down.
TTTAATGCACTTTAAAAAAATTTTAAAAATAAAGAAAACATAGCACAGAAATGAAATTGTAAATTGAAATTTAATTTCTCAAATTTTAAGAAAGTACAAAAACTATTTTTATGAGATAATAATTTTGAAAGATTTGGTCATCAATTTTTATAAGTAAGTCATGGCCATTATACATCTGAAAATGGTTAAATCTTTTTTTCGCTCCATTTAAATTTTGATGTCTATTTCTTAATTTCATTTACATTTTCTTTCCTCTGATTGAATACAGTTTTTGGTGAGACTTATTCAGAACATTTCAAATAATATTTTTCTGATTCATTAATTATCGAAGCGTTAAATGAAATGCCACTATAAAAAAGTACGATGAAATAGTCTGATTATTATTACTGAAATGAATACATTTGAATTTTTAGCAGCAAAGGTTCTCCTAATGCCAGCTCATATAATGATTTTATTATGTTTGACTATTACAATTCGGCAATAAGCAATATAAGCGATTTCTGTGCCACGTACGTTCGTTAGCGTTTAATATTTTTATGCAAATTAATTCCACTAAACTTCAAAGGGTTCGCCTGTAAAGACTATATGGTGTAACACAATCAGCAGGTCACAATAACAAATAACGACATTTATTAACACGAATACATAGACGATGTAATGTCTTGATCTAGACTGATCAAATAACGAAGCAGAATTTCCAGACAATTCTTTATATTACAACCCTACATATACAAAGAACAACTTGTTCTAATCTTGGTTAAATAAATAGTTATTTACACCTGTAGTAGGAGATACAACAGTCAAAGTCGAAGGCTTTCTTGAAACTCAGTTGGTTCTCGGACTCCGAACTCGTCCAACAGTCCGCCTGCAATTCGTTTCTTCTCCCCTCCCCCCAAAAATCCCACTTTATTTCGGCGATAATCTCCGCCTCTTAATTTACACTGGTCATTTAAGCTCCCTTTCGGCCAATCGGGATTCAGCAATATGCTCTCTCAGCGGCGCCCATCTCGCTACTTAGTAGCCTGAGCAAAGTGTACGAATCTGTGCTTCTAAAACGCCTGAATCAATTTCTCAGCGACAATAATATTTTAATTTCCGAACAATTCGGATTTCGTAAAAACCTGTCGACGAATCACCAGCTTATTCGTGTTACAGAATTGATTCACAGTGGCTTTGTGAAGTCTCAAACCACAGGTGCACTTTTTCTGGACGTAGCCAAAGCCTTTGATAAAATTTGGCACGAAGGGCTTTTATTCAAGTGCATGCGACTTGGATTTTCGGCACAATTTGTCAAAATTTTACGCTCGTACCTACTTTCTCGTAATTTTAGGGTGCGAGTTAATGATGTAATGTCTTCACTCAGACCAATATTGAGCGGTTGTGCTCAAGGAAGTTTACTCTCTCCAACTCTTTTTAACATTTATGTTAACGATCTACCTAGAGCTAGTAATTGTCATTTAGCAATTTTTGCAGACGATACCGCCATCCTAACACAGCATAGGGATCCAAACATAGTCATATCAAACATTCAACAGTACATGACCATTTTACAGTGCTGGCTCATCGGCTGGAAAATAAAAGTCAACCCAAGTAAATGCGCGTGCCTCATGTTTACTAATAAACTGATAATGCCTGACTTAGCCCCAATCCAAATTTTTGGCCAACCCGTCCCCTTTGTAAATGAGTATAAATAATTAGCGTTAATTTTAGACGCAAAATTAAGCTTTAATAGTCATATTAAAGCAGCCCTCACCAAAGCTACAAGAACGAGTATTAAACTCAACAGCTTAATTTCTCCTAGGAGCAAGCTATCGATTAGGCTCAAGCTTCTGCTCTACAAAGCTATTTTAAGACCAATTCTAATGTATGGCTCCCAAATTTGGGGGGCCACTTCCGCCACTAACATTAAGAAATTGCAAGTTTTTCAAAACAAGCACCTGATGAGAATTGTTGACGCCCCCTGGTATATCAGGAGGAAAGTATTGCATAACGACCTCAAAATTGAACCTGTTTCGGAATTTATTAAAAGAACGTCAATTAAGTTCTTTGAAAAATTACCCCAGATTCGCAACGAGTTACTTAATTTACCTGCATATGATCCTGCATTACCCAGCTCTAGGAAAAGACCTAGAGCTGCAATAGATAATATCTATATTAATTTCCCAGCCGTAAAAAAGCTGAGGACCTCATAACTCAGTTGCCAATCTGGAGGCTTAAAATTCTCAAAATTATTACTGTTTTGGCCTAAGATAGCTACGATGAGCTACACGCGTGAAATTTCTAGAAATTTTTTCTTCAGAAAAATAAATTTTTAATACAGTCCCCATAGCTAAGGCATCGTGCAACGTAATTCCATTAAATTTCCCTATAGTTTATCCCATAAATAATATTTTATTATTGTCATTAATTAATTCTATCATAAATCATAATAATTATAAATTAAATACCAAATTTCATGACGTTAGAGCTTTATTGCGCTCGTCCAAACTAGTTCAATTAAATTTTAACTTTTCCCTAAACTAACAAATTAAAGTAAATATTCCAAATTATGATGTGGAGGTGCTCGTGACCACTTTGTCACATCGCGGAACTCCGAAACATCACGACGTTGCCGTTGCCGTCGGTCGTGGGAAGGTCCTTTCACAAAGAGAAACATCTAGCATCCAGATGTTTGGACACCCCTTTCTCTTTGAAGGTACTATCAATACCTCTTGGACGAGGAATTCCACATTCATTGTAGTCCCTAATGAACAGATGCGAGACCACCCAGGTGAAAAGATCCACCATCTGGCTATCTCGAGGAGTTTAGTAAGTAACAACGACGATACAGCTGGCTGTAAATGTCTCATCAGTACTGGGAAACGGGGAATGTTACAACGACAAAACACATCCGAGACGTACACAGCAGAACTTACAACAAATATCAGGGCACAAGTAGTATTCGGTAGTAAACAACCACAACAGCACATAAAGCGGACAGACAGAACTCAGCAAAAAAAGAGAATCCACGTAGCTATTCACTAAGGTTTCTCCAAATAACTGTAATTCTCCACTGCCTCCTCGCTTTAGCTGTACCCAACTGCTGATTCAACACACGACTCGAACGATGCTGCTTCAACATTTGTCTCTATCACGCAGCACATGGCTCAATCCGCCCATCACTTGAGCTCTACTCAACGCTTGCGCTTCGTACAACTGATACAGCAAATTCGTCGTTGATTCAACACACACTCACTATATTACTGACTTCGACTTGTAGAACCGGTCATATATAGCTTCTGACTCAGGGAAGAGAAGGTTCTCGAAGAATCAAGCATAACTCGCATCCTACTGGTCCCATTGCCAAAATTCCTAAAGTTGCAGTATCACCCATTTTATCGCCAAGTTCAAGACATTGATATGACGTCCGATCAGCATCCAATACAGCTGATCGTAAAACGGTCTTTCCTACGATGGAACAAACTGTGCTGGGAAGCAGCATTACAGATTCGTAACAATATTTATACATTGCTCATCATTGACATTCGCTTGATAAAACATAAATACATTCATCGGTGAGTATGCATGAATGTTTCGAGGAGATCACTCACGCTGGGTTCAAAATGTCAATAACAAAACTATTTGCAGCTATGGATAGAACAGCATACAGGGTTGATATAGTTCCACCTGAAATCCTTCCATATTCCGAATAATTTCAAAGTAATATTAAAATCTCTTCCAGGAACATTTCAGTATGGCGAACTACTCAAGTTCATGAATCATTCTGTGTACAATGAATATTGTTGCATTCTGATTTTAAGGTGCTCTTTGAAATGATTTGGAAATGCTTCCAAAAATGTGTTATGCATGTTACATACATTTCACAGCAGTGCTAAGACGCCGGCATCTATTTTTAGTTTCTCACATAAGAAGTATATAAAAAGAAAGAAATTACTGTAATATTCAAAAAATTCGACATCTAGATTTAAACAAATCGTCACGCTTCAGAATTCCCTCAGTCCAAAAAAAAAAAAAAAAAAAAAAACGTTTTCTCTTTCATGCACAAAGTATAGAGAAAGTGCATTAATCGTCAAAAAAATTTGAACATGATTTTGACGAATCTCAATGGTTTAGACCTCCCTCAATTCGAAAACCAGATTTTTGGTATTATGTCTGTCTGTCTATAACAAAGATAATTCAAAAACACTTTGAGTTAGATGACTGAAATTTGGTCGTAGTCTTTATACCTATTTTGTATATTTCTATCAATTTTTTGAGAAAAATTCATTCAGAGGAAGTCTGTCTCTCTAGCTGTTCGAATATAATTCAATGCGATAACTATAGAAAGAAAAGAGCTACATAGATAAAATTCGATTTATAGATTTAACACATATAGTATAGTGTTAATATATTAAGTGCTTTCATGTATTTTGATCATTTTTCCACTTTAAATAGGCATTTATTAAGAAAAATTGGCTCAATATATATCAATAAAAATATTTTCCATCCCTTTTTACAACTTTTCCCCATCTTTCTGGCAATATGGCAACACCGTGTCGAAAGAACGATTTTGGTTTGGCAGCGATCCAATCATCAATCCATTTTTACACATTTTTTTTTTCCGGAAGCGTGGGAAAAAAAGGAGTTCTAATTTTTTTTTTCTTTTTCAGAATGAATTGAATTTAATGAAGTAGAAAACTCTCATGTGAAAGGACCCTGCAAATTAAAATCTGAGCGTTCATGGCCTTGACGGTCTTGCCTAAAGCCCACAATTTTATGCGGGGGGCAAAAAGGATAACATCTTTACTCGAGAAAGCGTGAAAAAGTTTCGAGAGATCATCCCCCCTCGTTTATCATTCCTATTATCACAAATTTATGATATCATTTAAGAATTCTCGAATGAATTCCGAATTCCTTCGAAAATTCCGTTGGATTGAATAACAGATTAATTATGTGGCACATGGCTCTTCCCTCTCAGAAGGCGCCATTTTCAATAAATCAATATTTAAGTGTAGTCCTGCCTCACCGGTAGATCCTAGGAATGGAGATGAGAAGCTACCGGTATGGTGAATGGTTCTCCACATCCTGGTGAGTATAGCAACTGTGTTGGGTCGAATTACCTCTTGCCAATGTGGGGATGTGTCCTCCCACGGGAGGGTTTGTATAACATCCGATAATGACGCAGAGAAAAAGGTTGGGGATATTCTTAATTCTACAAGTGTTATACAAGGCGGTGGACAGATGTTTCAAACACAAACGCAAAATGAATCGATATTTAGCGTTAAATGATAGTAAACATAAGAAAAAAAAATTGAAATACTTACTTACATTTTAAAGTAATAATATGTACATCACACATCCGGATACATAATGACAATTTTTCTTTCATTTATTTATTTAATAACTGATTTTATGGATATGCTCATCAACTCTTGACAGTAGCTTTATTTATTTCAATGTATTAAATTACAATAAAAATGTTTCAGGGTTAATTTTTAAAAAAAATATTTTCATTGACATATAAAATTTGTATATTTAATGCAATTTAAATCATCGTAATTTGTAAAACATTTCAAATAATAAAAAATTCAATAATATTCTGTAAATTTACATCAATTAGAAATGAAAACAAGAAAACAATAAATAAAATAAAAACAAAAGATATTTCGTTCAATCCTGAGAGCTTATTTTGTTTGAGTTTTTGTTTCCAACAGTAACCTATCATCAAATGAGTATCCCATCTGCATTGGTATTGATCCTTCATTCAACTCTCACATTCCTCATATTATTCAAGCTCAGGTACCTCAGAATACTGGAATCCCAAATTTTTTTTTCTTCTAAGATTAAATGTCCTCACATCAAAAAAATGCATTGACAGTTATGTTAATAAAGGAATCATTTCCTAAATAGACTCCACTAATTTGATGGATACTAAGCAAATGTAAGCCAAAGCTTCACATCATTGAGAGTTTTCATAAACGTTTCTGCCCTCCTCCCTCCATCAGGGCGAGCATTTCTAAGGAACAAAACACACACCTTGGGTATTCAATCAATTATAGTCACACAGTATTCAATCAATCACACACGTTATCAAAGGATTAAGTTCTACATTTTGTTTTCTTTCACAGATTATTACTCCCCCCCCAGCCAATACTGTTTGGTTTTGCTAGTTCAGAGATGCAAGAATATTTTGTGTAGTCTCTTTGTTCACCAAAGAAAAAGTTAACTGTTTTTAAATTCAGAAAAATAGTCCATTGCTGTTTATACACATTTTAACTTATGCTAGAGGTAAACAATAAATTATTCAAGAGATACATCTTTACATAATCAGCTAATAGCAGTGTACTAAAGAAAAAGAAGAGGGAAGGGAAGCAGGAACCAATCCATATTAAATTTTCGATTACATATATATTTGAATGAATAGTATAGTAACATATCTCCTAATTTAGCTACACTGAATCTTATAAAGTAGAGTTAATTAAAAAAAAAACTGCTTTTATGTTTGAAACTAACACACCAAATGCAGTTAAAATTAGTTTAAAAAATCTAAGACACTAAACTTTTTTCTTTTTGTAGAAGTGTGTTATTAAATAAGAATTTCGAAAAAAATTTCTGAATCAATCTTATTAGCATTTGAGTGACAAGACTTTTAAAAGACTTTAGAACTTTTCTAAATATCACAAAATTTAAAATTCATTGTCCACTAGTTTGAAAAAAAAAAGCTAATGAATCATAAACAGACTAAATAGATATAACTAGAATATTATTACCAGAATACTGCCTATATTTGCCTGCTAATAATTACATTACAAAAAAAAAATGAAATTAACCCATTAACTGCTATTTTTTAAAAAAATTTTTGATAGATAAGTTATATATATGCACAAAAAGTTGTTTAATAATATAATTGTATTTAAATTTGATATGTTTGTTCAATTGTATTTAAATTGTATGTTTGCATTTCAAATAAAATTTGAAGTGTTACATGTTGAAATATCTGTGCCATATACTAAGGCATGGTTATACTTGGGAAAAGTTATAGTATGTAATTATAAGAACCTTTCATCAGCCCTCGGAGGCTGAATCACTAATTATGGTGAGTCTAAAAACTGATTTTCTTTACATAATATTGCCCATTTACAAATTAATTTCGTCACCAACCACCTATGTTGATATAAATGAGATTTATTGGAACATGAAATATTATTGAATAAATATCATAATACACGAAGACATAAGACTAGAAAACAAAGAGTTCAGATAATAGCAAATGCAGATGAGGATAATTTACCTGCTTTGTAAACGTATCAGTGTTTTCATACAGTCATCTTGGAGCCCTATTTTTAATTCCAGAGGATTTGCATTATATCATAGAAATCTGTGTTACTAAGTTTACAAAAATTTTAATAAAGTAGTATTTGAATATAAAGAGTCAGGGATATAGCGACAAAGGCTATTATCTTCAATAAGGTAATTTGGATATCCGCATGCTGCTAAGTTTGTTTTGTTTACAATGTTCACTCTTCCAAACTAATCTGTGAGTGATGGATCCGAATCTAAAATTTTGCAGAGTAAACATCCGAATCCGGGAAATAAAATTGGACAAATGATTTGAATTCACTTTTGTAGCAAGGAAAGAAGTTTCTATTATTTTCACCATACTCATTCAATTCGAATAAGATATTTCGGACAATTCAATTGTTATCACATTCTACGGATTTTTTTAAAAGTGTCTTAAAATCTTTGTAACTTCCAATTTGGAGATTATTGTCGTACAGGAAGAATTCATCGATCAGTTTGTAAATTTCAGAAGAATAAAAAAAATCATAAAATTTAATTCAATATTTTCCCTGAAGTAAATTTTAAAATTTAACAAATTTGGAGTATTTCAGTAATTTTTTAAGTTGGCTTGCCATATAATGTAATAATAGAAATTATGTCGATAACGTAATGGCAACAATTCTCTGAACACTGGTTATTGCTGTTTTGTCATGACTTTGGTGCCGTGTTTGTTTACCATGTGGTTCAAGTAGCGGGAAATTGTATAATTAAAGACAAAATGGCTGAAAGAGAATTTTCATGCATAAAACAAGTGGTCAGGACAGTTCAAATACCTCTTCCTGCAACGTTTATATCTAATGAAATCGCTGGCATTACGGAAATTTTAGAGAGTTGGAAGCGTCAGTACAAGAAGCAGCTTCAAGGTGTTGTTGTCAATTACAGAAATTTTTCGCTCTCATCTCCTACCGGATTCATTGCTCCTAATAAACCATTTGTGTATTATAATGTCAAAGCTACATTCGACTTATTTTGTCCGAAGCTTGGTGACATTGTTAAGGGAAAGATAAATCGCATAAGTAAGGAACACATTGGATGTCTTATTGAAGAAACTATAAATGCCACTATTCATTTGTCCAAAGATTCACCACAAGATTTATCACCATTTATAAATATTGATCAGGAGATTTTGTTTGAGATTTCTAGTTTTAATTATGAGCGAAAAATGATACGTGTAACAGGTAAAATTACACCTAAGTGTATCCAACTGATGAGAGACTTGTTTCCTTCACAATCATGCAATAGTTTAGTTGATAATCCTGAAATATCAAACAATACAGATGAAGGAATTGGGACCAGCAATGAGAGTGCTGATGATGGATTGCTGAATCGTACCTCTGATGAGTCTAAAATTAATAGTAACGATGTGAATTTTAAAAAACCCTTTTCAAGAGATATCAAATCTAAAAAGCAGTCCTCTAAAAGTGATAGCGAATCTTCCTCCAATGATTCATCAGACATATCATCTGATGGGAAGCCAAAGAAAAAATATAAAGTTTCTAAAAGATCAAAAAGTGAATCTTCCTCTAAGGACTCATCAGACATATCATCTTCTGATGAGAAGCCAAAAAAGAAAAAGAAATATAGTGATAAAGCTAACCAAGATATGGGTGATCATTTGAATATCAATAGTCTATCAAATGTAGTTTCCAGTGATACATTGATTGAAAATTTCAGCAATTTTAACGAGAATGGAAGTCTGAAAGTATTAAAGGAAGAAGTTTCACCTGATGAAGACAACACTCATGATAAAAAGCATAAAAAGAAACAAAGACAGGACTCATCCCCTTCCCTTGTTGAGGAATCAAACAATCCCATTCTGAATGGAGGTGTATCAGACTTAGATAAATCTGCAATTAATAAAATTGACAAATTGTCTAAAAAGCGCAAGAGGGAAAGTGAATCTTCGTTAATAGATACATCAGAGCTATCAACTGCAGATGAAATGCCAAAGAAAAAGAAGAAACGTAAAGATAAAAGTATTTCACTTTTAGAAAAAGAAATTAAAGAAGCATTGCTAAATATGCCTCTTGATGATATTTCTCGTGCCAAGCTGTCGAATATAGTTGAAATACGTAAGAAAAAGAAGAAACATAAAGATAAATCTATTCCAGCTCCAATTTTAGAAAATGGAAATAGAAATGAATTAGTTGAAGATCCTGATGAAAATATTGCTACTATTCTGTCTCTAAAACGGGAAATATTTTCGCCAGTAAGAACTATTGATAATGTTGTTCCTGAAATTAAGGACAAAAAGAAAAATAAAGACAAAAAAATTAAAGAAAAGAAAAGGTCAAAAAAGAAAAAGGGAAAAGTTCTTGGCTCAGGAGCTGTTCTTAAAAAAGATAGAAAATCACATAAAAAAGGCCCAAAGAAAAATAAGTTAGATGGTGAACAATCTAAAAAACACAAAAAAAGTAAAAGTCATAAAAAAGACAAAAGTGAAAAGAAGAAAAAGAAAGACAATTCTAAAAGCAAAAAAGTTTCTGATAATATTAAATCTGAAATTGATTAAATCGATTTTTTTAAGTTTGTTTCTCGAATTGTTTCTTCAGAATAGTAATATCTGAACTATTAAAATATATATTGCTTATATTAGTTGTTAAATTATTGACAATAATTATTAAAACATTTTATTTGTGCATTTGCATGCATTAATACCATCTGTTGAAAGAAATTTGAGAACTATTTGTTAATACTTGGATCAAGATTAAAATATTTTTTTCAACTTTGTGAGGAAAATAATTAAAGAAGAGAATCAAAAGATAATTAATATTTCCTCTGCTCTTAACTAAAAATATTATAAATAACTTTATTTAATTATATATATAAGCACTTACTCATATTTAATTGTAATAGTTTTAATATAAAATAGTATTATCTTCAGTTGTTTTGAAATCTCTTAAATAGTGATTAACATAATCAGAATTTCTATTGATTTTAAATTTGAGTTCTATCAAATTTTTCAGTTTAAAATAATTTCAGCTTGAAGTGAAGTAAAAAAAAATTTAAATTCCAAAATCAAAAGAAATGTAATTTTCTTATTCCCAACAGGAAATGAAAGAAGATAAGCAAATAATTTGTTACATATTTATGTAACAATAATCATGCAACTATGGTTTCATTAATTTGTTACCAAACATTTTTTTTTCGGGACATTTAGAAAGTAAATTATTTCTTATGCATTTAGTTAACAATTTCCTTAATTTGTCAGAATGTTTTCAATAAAAATTTGTAAAGTGCTATAAACTCATGTGAGTGTTGCAAATAATTTTATATGCATTTTTTTTATAATATGGACTAATTTAAATGAAAACTGTATTATTTAAAATAAAAAATGATATTTGTACATAAATTTTATTGATATAGTAAGTAATACACTAGTTTCTCATTTTTAAAAGGCTGATGTAAAATGATAAATAAATGAAAAGAAGTATAATTGACATTTTAATAAATATAACATGTAATAATTGACATTTATTTAACAGTAAAAACTAAAGTTTTTTAATTTGATTGCTTCCAATTTATGTAGTATGTATAGTATTACATAATATTGAAAACAATTCAATTTTAATATTATATTTATAAGAAAGGGGAAAAATCATACACCTGTATACTACCTAGAGTTTTAATAGTACGTTTATTTTTTATGTGCATGTAGGTATATTTTTAATTAAAAATATCTATTCATTACATGATGTGTTGATTGCTTTTAAGTAAAGTATTTTTTAATCAAATTTCATTGAATGTTTTTTCATAAGTGTTTTAGAAAACAAAATCTTTTCAAATTTTTTAATGGAGTTGATTGAATCTTTAAAAGAAAATGGAATAACTTCTGAAAATTCTTCATCGCCTTTGTAATTAGCACCAAAACAATGTCTTCTGTTAATTTATCAATTATGAATAATTAATATGTCATGATATTATTATTAAACTTCACATCCTCCTTAAAGATGTTCTAGAGGTTAGTATTGAAAAGAAAATATAACGGAAGCTTTGTATCATAAAAAAAATAGTTTATCAATACAATTGGAAACAAATCGGGGCTATGATGAAAAGACATATAACCAATATGATTATAAATGAGAAATATTTAAAAAAATATTTTACAGAATTTAAAAAAATTAATTAGTTTTGATGGGCAACATGATTGAAATAACTATATTTATGATTAATCTTGAAATTTTATGTCTTGATAAATATTGCATGAACAATCGATTGAGATCTATTTCTGATGATGCAAGAGGAAGATAAGCTGTTGAGAATATATTCTTTGATTAATTTTCAACAATGTTTCCAAAACATTTAAAATTTTAAAAGTTGTTGATAAATTTTTAAATGTAATATTTTTGAACATTAAATAGTCATTTTTAGTAAAAATAAAAGGAGATGTGTGTTGTCTATTCTTTAAATCAATAACTGGCAGTGTATCATAAATATATTTAGGGCATTAAAACATGCATTTAGGAATTTTTTTTTCCAAAAATGTTACCAAATTTTAAAATAAGTCAAAATTATGATATTTCTCTAGATAATTGAAATATTTGATAGTATTTCAACCTGATAGTGCACATAAATTATTCTTTCGTCATTCTAAAATTCAGAAACATGATTCTAAAGATAAAAATTTGATTTTTCGCCCTTTTTTATATTTAAGAAAAGTAAGAAAAGTAAGAAAAGTAAGATTTAAGAAAAGTAAGATTTGAAAAAAAATGTTTGAAGAAATTATGTATTTAAATTGCAATTGTTTTATGAGATTTAATCATTATTCCTTTATTGTTGAAGCTATGTTAAATAAATAAATAAAGTTTTCCTTTGGTATTATGTAGAAAACAACATTATGCTTAATAATATTTTTGATAAATATTACTAATATTTTCAGAAAAACGCAACTTAATTAAAAAAAATATTGGCATAAGTGTACATGAATATTGTCCAAAATATATTTGTACGACATTTTGTAGCTCTAAATCTAATTTTTATTACTTTATTTAAGATTGTATAGAAAAAAAAGTCACCTGATCTGGTTACCTGTGTTCATGCATTAATTGTGGAGTTTTCTCTAAAAATATTAGTTATTAAATGAACACCAAATAAAGCTACGTTTTTTTAAAAAGCAGGTGAAATATAATAGCAAATAAATGATAGTTTGAGTAAATTAAGAATTAGGGTATAATTGCATATCTTAGAATTTAAATTTGTAAATACAACAGAAAAGTATAGATGGAATAGCATTGAATGGAATGGATTGTTCATCTAAAAAATCATATTATTGAATTTTTTTAAATTATAATTAGTATTCTTAAATGCAGATACTGTGTCATCTCAAACTGCACTTCATCACAACAGAATTTATTAACTTAAACCACTATTCCCATTTAATACTAGAAACTCAATTGCAACTAATAATTTTTTTTCATAATAAATTTATTTAAAATAAGAATTATAGTTATTATAAAACAACCCAAAAGAATTAACAGAATTTATAAAGATTAATCAAAGAATTAATATTCATTAATGCGATAGGTAATATAGCACTATTTTGCACAACTTAAGCATGCAAATATCTAATTCGTGAGCACAAAAGCAGAGACAGATTATTATATAAGCGATCCTAAAGCCCCAGCCTTTAACATTTTTTTGGCAGTGTTATGAAAGTAATTTATTTTTATGTTTTCATTTAATTACAAATTTTATGCTATCAAATTAAAAATCAAATATTGTTTAAATTAATTTTGGAACATTATTTTAGTAACATTCCTTAATGTTTACCATTTGCAAGTTTTATGTCATTTTATAATTCTAAAATTATTGTGCTTCATAATTAAAAAAAATGTTCGATTCTATTATTAAATATTACTTCGATTCTGTTGTCTTTTAAAAACCATTTTGTTTAAAATTATATATATATTTTACACAATATACTGAAGTCGGCATTTTAGAAAACGATCTGTGATTAAGTGTTTTGTTTTCAGTGTGTCAGCATTTGCTAATTTTATAACTACTTCTACAAAGATTAAATCAAAATTGATTAAAAAATACTTGGTTTTAAAAGTTTGGAGAAGAAAAGGGGGATTCGAGTTGTGCATTACCTAAAGCCTAGAAGGCTTTGTTCCAGCCTTAATAATATAATAGTGATCCACTATTATGAAAAACATTAACAGTTGAATATGAATTATTACTGAATTGATATTTGTAAAAATAGATCTGCAATTATTTATTGAATTTTTAAGGTCTTTATCTATAACATATGTCTAATATGCATACAAAATTAATAATATTCAATTCTGAATACAAATTTATTAAACAACAAATTTATCAAAATGAAAATGTACATAAAAGTATCATTTATTAATGATTATTTTTTTATCACAAAATAACAAATGGACTGTAAAAAAAGACTGGAAAATGAGGAACTATTATGAACAGCTTAAAAATATTTCTATTTCCAATCAAAATATTATACATAATCTGAAACACACGACAGTTTTTTGATAAATAATTGGAACAGGAATTTTTATTCCGTTCAAAATTTACACACACACACACAAAAAGAATTACAAACAGCAAGGTAAGATATAGTTATTTACTTTTATTACATTTTCATCAAACTGTAGAGTTAAATACATGATGTCAATATGACACTAAAATTTCAATTGCATTTATATTGCCCAACTTTTAATAAGGTTTATAGATAATGTGTAAAGAAAGGATTTACTAAGCAAATTACATTAGTGTATATTAGTTACATAACTGATGATGTGCAGAGTGCCCACTCTTAATTGTATTTCAAAAAAATAGTTTCTAAACTGTAGAGTTGGGCATATATTTCTAACTGAAGAAATACTCTAAACTACAAAGAATTATATTTTAAAATTATTTGTGTCAATTATTGTACTGCTGAAATAAATTACCAAAGTCTGAATTTTTATACTGCCCTTGTTAAGTCATATTTAGGAAAATATTCTTGACACATTAATATTTTAAACAAAAATAGTTCTGCGATTTAAACTGTCAAAGTTACAAGTGCATTGTTTGTTGCTTCTTTAGGTACAATCAATGGCTACTTACAGGAGCTTGCTAAGTAATGCATGGAATTTCCTTGAGATGACTAGCTTAAAATATAATGAAATTCAGAGTTGTAGCAGTTGCATTACTCTTATCTTCTCTTTTGGATACTAAATGGCGATACCTGATTAGGCCATCCCATAATGCATTGCGATTGTAATTAGAATGAGATGTGATGCTGAACTAAGAAGCCGCGTGCGTGAATGTCTTGTCTTTGTGTTAGTGTATGTTTAAGTGTGTGAATGTGATTATTAAAGAAATGTTTTCAACAACATTTGTCCTGTTGCTTCCTGCACAGATCATGATAATCTACATACCACCACCGAGTTCAAAATTTGCAATTTTTGTTTACAAATATGGCAACTTGTTTAAAATTTTAGTGTATCAAGAATGATTTACTAAATACAAACCAATAGGGTAAGGAGGTTGAATACAAATTCAGACTAATATACACTAATTTTTTTAAATACGACATTTACATTTTATATTCAAATCAATAAAACGTTGTGTTATTTAGAGTATTTTTTCAATGCAAATGAATGCCTATCAATTGCCTTTTCAATTATAATGAATGCCTTATATAAAATTAGGAGACAAAAAGAATAATTATGATCAAATATATTAAAAATAAAGAGAAAATTAAAAAAAAAAATACAATCTTGAAATTTAAGATAATCAAGCTTTTATGATATTTATTCATACCATACATTAATTTGAAAAAATAAGTATGGCTTTTAAAAGTTTAAATTAAAAACTATTATTTTTTTAATGATTTATGACACATTTTAACTTTACTGCTGTTTACTAATGATTTCATTTTATTTAAAAAATTTAATTTCTCTCTCCATCGAAATGTCAATACATTTATATACAATCAAAATAAATTCTAAAATTCATTATATAATTAATAGCCATGAAATGACACATTGGCTAACATGCTATAGAATTTTTTTTTTCTTTAGCATGAACAATTCTAAACTTTATATATGCATTTTGTACATTTCAAAATAAAACAATTATATTTAAAAAAAATCACAATGAAAAAATGAATTGATGTACATAAAAAGTGTAAAATGATACAAATACTTATAGACATAGCACCATGATGAAAAAACACAAAATAAACATTAAATATACTAGACACATATTGAATTGTAATTAAGCTAACTTATAATGGAAATAGAACATATAACAACATAATACAAAAAAAAAAAAAAAACCATTTTTTTGGCATTTTGTCACAGCAAATAATTTAGAAATTAGAAGTCATAATCTGAAACAGGAAGAAAAAACAAAACAGAGTAAAATAAATTCATTACTTTCAAATAGCTTTCAATGTTTGTCAAAATGTTTTGAGGGATTATCAATTCATAAACAATAATATAAAACAATTTAAAATTAAAAATTTTAAAATAAATATAATCTTGCATTGCAATATTTACTAGACTAGAATTATAACTTAAAATACCAAAAAATTCTAAATATTTCTTATAAATTGTTTTTTATCATTTTAAATGCAGTATAGCTTAAAACATAACACAAGTTGGAATAAATTCAGAAATGTTTTTTCAACCAATCTAATGTGAAGAAATTTTCAAGGCAAAAACATTTCTTAAATATCAGTTATAATTCCAGCCACTATTTTTTTTAAAAATAATTCTTAATAATAAGATTAAAAAAAAAAACAGTTTTCACACAATATAATGAAAACAGCACTTCAATAAAAGGCAAAAGCTTCAATATATTACATGTTCTAACCAATGCAATGCAAAATTTTGAGAATAATAAAAACTGCAAGAGAGGTGGACGGTTCATTTACTACACAGGCACACATAAAGTTAACAAACATTTACAAAATTAATATAGAGATCTATAAAAGTCTTTAAAATGCTATATAAAATATACATTCTATCAGAGTAACAAAACAATGTATTTGAATGGCAATTAGCAAAACAAAACAAAAATATTGAATATTTTCCATCACAGAATATAAAAGGCTTCTCACATTAGTAGATAGTCAGATAAATGAAACAAATTATAATCATTTCAAATATAATATGACTCTCAAAACAAATAAAACCACAGCAAACTTCATAAGAGGCAAGAAATTGGAATTCTTATAGATTATTAAATACATATAAAATTCATTCTTAAAAACAGCAAAGTCATTCATATAAAAAAGGCCTTTGTAATTCAATTTTGCTTTTAATAAGAGATATTTAGCACTTCCCTTGTCAAACTATAATTCATTATAGTAATTTTAGTGCATATCTAATCTTTTTATATTTAACTATGAACTAAAATTTTTTAACGATATAAATTATATGTAATATCATGAAAGGAGAATAATTAGCAAAAATAATTATGATTGTTTAAACCCCAATGAACAGTATGATAAATTAAAACTATACTTTTAGTATTTTTTATATCAGGGCTTTATAAACTGAAAGGTGTAATCCAAAGCAGAATTTAGTGCATTAATTTTGTGGTCATAAAAATATTCATATAGAATTTTTAACATTATAAAACAAAAATCAATGATATCAAAATATTTCAACAAGATTTTATAAATGGAAGCATTCACTTAAATTTCTTTTCCACAATAAAATCATTTATATTTCTTGTTATCCTTCTTATCTTCTTGGAATCAAGAACAAATTAGAAATTTTAAGTTGATAAACATTTTTGCTACTTAAAAGAGACTGTAAACAAAAACAAAAAAGTTGAAAAGTTCTACTTTATAGTAAATATTATATTATAACCAGAATTGTATATGTACTTAAACATTTCAAAAGAATAATTTTATGATTTTAAAAACATGCACATTTTGTAAGAAATATACATTTTATATATCTTTTAAACTCCGAAGAATTCATAATTTATACTTTTAATAATGTGAAACAATGAAAGTAGAAACATTTTTTAGGAGTCTAATAAAATACAGGAAGAAAACCAAGTCGACTGAGTTGTAAGTTATTAAATAAAAATTTCCATTTATAGAGTTGCCACATAACTTGCAGAAAATTCAACAAATGCAAGGAAACATATAAATAAATGATATGTTGATATATAAAATACATGCAGTATTTGAGCACTGTTGATTGGAATAAATGTAATCTCAATAAAAGAGAAAAACATTTATCAGATCATTTATTTTAAAAACTCTTGCAAAAAGAGCTGCAATGGTATATCAAAATTTAAATTCATAATAATGTCATTTATATACATATACATTTTTCAATAACAAACACATTTTACAAAAAGTGAGAAGCTTGTAGAAAACATATGTACATAATCTTTTAGCATGACTGAAATGGCACTTCTAATGAAGTCTGTTGTTAAAACACCAAGTCCTTTAGTTTTCTAATCCTTTCAAGTGTTCATTTTTTTATGAACAATTTAACCCATAGAATGGGACTATCCAGCACCTGAATCTTCTTAAAATGACAACACTTGAATGTACAAAAGATGATTTTCTATCTTCCAACCATCATTTGCGAAACTCGTTGGGATGAATTTCAATATTCCATCCGGTTGATGGAGGGTTAACTGGTTTGTATACTGTATATACTGGGTGCTTCTTTGGCTATAAAATGGAGAGAAAATATATATATATAAACAAATAAAAAATTAATAAACTCAGTTTTTGATATTTCTATCAATGCATTAAACAGTATTTTAGTCTTTAATTTATAATTCATTATTATAAACATAAAGAATCTTCAAATCAATTTATTTTTCAAATTCAATACCAGATGGGATTACTAATGTATAATAACCTTTTAATTAAATTCATTCATTAGCTGAAAATTAAGCTCTGAAAATACTGAATAATATACTTTTATCAAAAAAAAAAAAACAAAACATAAGTGCATTAAATTTTAGTGAAAATACAAAATTCCTTTTTCACATACCTAAAACAAATTAAGCTAAATAAAATTGTAATAACAAAATATATCTAATAGATAGTTTAGAAGGGCAGATGCCACATAAAAATTGACTGGCATTCTGATAAATGATGCACCAGATCAAGCAGAAAATGAGAAAAAATTGTAATGGAAATATGAATCTTTAACTCAAAATATTACAGAATGATAATATTTAAGGCTTGATTCATCTATTTCTATTTTATTTCTTTTATATTTACTATTAATTATATAACAATAATTAGCAAAGTAAAAAAAAAAGAATCAAAAGCACAAAAAATGAAATATCATTGCAATGTGTGTTATAAAAATCTTGTAACAAAAATAATTAAAAAATGCATTTAATTTTTAAATTTACAAAATTTTTAAAAACTACATGGGAATAAAATTGATTTTTGTGTATTAATGCACTCTGCAGTTATTTAAGAAAAAAAATTATAAAATATTAATCAACTTGAGATTAAAACTCTAATGAGCACCAATTATTCTAAAGGTAATTGCATGTCAAATTTGATGATTTGTAAAATGCTTAGAAAACAAATTTCTTTGTACATGTCACATCATGCAATTTACAGATAGATTTAAGTAACCTATAATCATTATCATATTAGAAGAATGGATATTATATATTTTATTACCTCAGAAAATAGAGATGGATCACATAAATACAGACAGAAAGTGCAAAAATTTGTATAGAGGAAATGGTTAATAAGGACCAGTCTTCCACTCTCAACCACTGCTCCAATTTCACAAATTTAATATGAATGATCATGACTCATAAATATTTCATCAACAATAAATGACCTCATACTTTTCTCATTTTTGAGTGATAGAACAAAATAACACTTTCAAAGTATTTCCATCCTAAACAATTACATGGATTTTTACTAATTAATTTTTCCATTTTTCAAGCAATATTAATAAATCAACTATGTTTGTTATCAAGGTATGATTTAAAATAGTAATTATTATGACACATTTTAATTCATCAAAACAGGTTTAAATTAATTCTATTAATATGATAGATGAATAACTGATTGCCAAAAGTGGCCAGTAATTTTTTTTTAAAAAAAGAAAGAAACAGGAATATTATCTCCGGTTATAAAGCATATTTATAGCATTCATAAAATTTGTTTCAAAATCCTATTGCTGTGTATATAAATTCAGTTTTTCTAAAATTTTTATACTTTAATGAAACTTCAAAAGTTATAATTTGAATGAAATGGAGAATTTCAGCAGGATGTGGTTTAAAATTTATAATCTAGAATGAGAGAAACCTACTTTCCGTCTGCCACGCTGAAAACTTCTGTGTATTGCAAGAAGAAGAATAATTATTCCAAATGATACAGACAAAAAACATCCAATTGTCACATATTGAGGAAGCATTTTCGTAACAAACTTTAGTTTCTCTGCTGTTTCAAGATTAATTGATGCTGACTAAAAGAGAAGAATGAAAGGAAAATTATTTATTGGAGAAAGACTTAACTAGAAATAACGATTTTCAGAATAGATTATTTATATAAATATATTTTTACACTTTTTTTACTTAGAATTAGTATTATAGATTACATTTTTAAATGGCATTCATATTACGAAACTCAAAAAATATTATATTACTTAAATAAATTATTAAAACTAAAGCAAGAAATTATAAAACAAGCATTACCTCGCTAAACCAAAAAATAGGATAATATATTTTTTCTTTGGGTAATTCAATATTTCTGGAAAAAAAAGTTATTCATCAAAAATATATACATATTAAAAAATCCATCTTACTATTAATAAAAACAATGACTAAACTACTAAATATGACTTAACATCAATGCAACAAAAACTCTTTATCCTGCATTAAAATTTGAGAAATATATTTCAATTAAAACAAAATTTAAAGAGATTTGAACTTCTAGTTTCAAAACATCATAACATATTAATGTTTCAGACATGATTTATCCTTTGACTTCTATATTATCTTTAAAAATTTAATCTTAATTATAATAACAAACAGCATGCACACAAACATACATTTGATATTATTGCTGCATGCATGTGTATAAATGCAGCAATTAAGACAATGAAGTAAATTGTGGAAAGTATAATTAAATTCTTAAATATTTATTACACTTAAAGAAAAAGATTTAAATTTACAAAAAGCTAAGTTTTTGTGAATTTTAATATAGTATAAATTATTTAAAATTTGTGTATTATTCTCCTGATAGTTAATGAGGAAAACTATTGATTCAGATTAATTTTTAATTAAAAATCTAATGATACTAAGAAATGCCTTCCATATAAGCATCTACTATCCATGAATGAACTGATGCCAAATATCATCTAGCCAGTGCAGCATTTTGAACAAACTTTTGCAACATTTATGTTGCAATTTATAGATTTTATGCAGCTAGTAAACATATATCAAATTAATTAACTATGCAAATTTCATTAAATATTAAAAATCAAAAATGTCAATAATTAATAAAAAATGCAAAATATAACCATATTAAAGTTTATAAACATACCTCGTCGAATTGAAGAAAATGTTATTTCTTTTCCATAGTGCAGCAAAAATATAGCACTTTTATAAGTTACAAAGTCATTTATTACAAGAATTTTTTAATAAAATATTTATGCTAAAAATATAATATAGAAAAAAAAAGAAGAAAAAAGATGATTTAACAAAAAAATCAATTTGATAATAAAAATTTTCCAACTTGTACATTTTTTTAAAAAATAGTTTTTATCATGGTAAATTTTAAGCCCATAAAAGATGACATGCTTCTCATCAAAATACAGAAGTTTACTTATATTAGCGTCCCTTTTTAAAGCAACACTAGGGCTATTTATCAAAATACAGAAAACAAATATAATGAAAAATAATATTTTCAAAAGCTTTACTAATAGCTATAAGTTATTTAGAGAAATGTAAAAGAAGAATACTTTTTAAAAATGATTTTCAATTTAGTGTTGTGATTTTTTTTTATTGTATAATAAATTAATAATCAGAATATTCATTAAAAATATCATTATGCTTCACACAGAATGGTTCTAAGAAAGTTAAAAATAAAGAATAAATACTTACTGAATTTCATCACAATTTGGAATGGCAACATTTATCTGCAATCTAGCATTCACATTCACAGGTATCCCCAATTTCTAAAAAAATTATTCTTCTTATTTGATTTGTTTCTATAAGCTAAATATGTATGAATGTGTACTTCACAAATATAATTTACAATAAGCAATACTGAACATATTTCTAAAATTACATAATATTTGAATTCTACTGCAAATTGGAAAAAAATTTAAATTGCAAGAAATACAATCTCCTTCATACAAAGATAAGTTTAAAACAAAATAAATGAGTTTTATAACAAATACTTTCTAAATTAATATTCAGAATAAATATTTTTTTTTATCCCAATCTTTTTTCTTTACATATTGGCTAGTTTTGCAAATTTATTTATTCATGCTTGGATTTCAGAAATACAATGTTTGCTTTTTAATGTGGTCACTCCAGAACTTTAAAATTCTGATGAGCTTAATTCACTAATAAAAGTAACCGATTAGAGAAAAATTAAATATATTTTTATCACATCAAGTAAAAAGTTCTCACTGTTATATATAATTTATTTCAAAAATAAATTTAAAAAAATCATTTATTGTCGATTAATTATTGCCTAGCAAAAATTAGTCCTTAATAATTTTCTTATACATTATTTGCATACTCCTGAAAAAATTTGTTAAATAATGCTGAACATTAGGTTTTAAATTAAAAGTACTCAACTCATTCATTAAAGGGATTTAAAAAAATATTCATCCCTGTTATAATCATAATCATTGCTACTTGATCCTATTCAGAAGCTTTGCGAAGATTTTATGAAAAAGAGGCTTGAAATGTTGAACTGCATTGCAGCAATACATTGACTAATTTTAAATTAACTATCCCACCTTTTCATAATATCAATTTTGCTTTTAATACTCAAATCATTTTTTTTATTTCATAATTCAGTCATAGGCAATAATGATTATGGCTGCTCAACAAATTTCACACTAGACCCGGCAGCATAGCTGTTCCCTTTAAATCAATCCAGACCACTCTAGCCCAGACAAAAGAATGCCAACTTCATTTCAGGAAAAAGCAATATTTCCTTATAAATGAATCCTATAAACATTAATCACCAGCACTAGTTCAAAATGAAAGATCAGCCAATTATGTACTTCAAATCTGATAACATTAAACAATAGTGATCTCACTTAACTAGCATTTTTGTACATATTTGAGCATGTCAATTTATGATTATAATATAAAGCAAATGATAATTTTAAGTGTGATCACATTAAACTCTGTCCATTATAGAATTAGCTGGATATGTCATATGAAAAAAGATTTCAAACTGCACAGTGAGAGTCCATAACATTGCTATAACAGCAAGTATGAATTGATTAATAAAACCATGGTTTTAAAATTATTAACTATAAATTACATTGTTATGTCATAATATTATATTTTCTATTAATAGATCAGGAAAATTAAGAAAAACCTTTTAACATTCAAATTAACATAATACATAACCAGTTTTTATGAACTAAATAGAAAGTTTCAAGAAATTTACTTGAAATAAGAAACTCTTTGAATTTAGATTAAAAGAAAAAAAAGTAAATATGAATAATGTAAAGATTTATATAACCATATCTAACTTACAGGTTCCAAATCAATAATGAACATATGCTTTTCAGGATCTGGTTTCAGACCATCGATTTTTTCAAGATAATGCTGATCAGCATACAAAAAGTGTGGGAATGATACAACAGCTGGAGTACCTATAAAATTTTGAACAAAATATATTTTGAAATATGAAACTGTGTATATATATATAATTACCGTGTATATATATATATAATACTGCGTATATATAATTTCACACAGTTTATATTGAAAGACATAAGAATTTCTACTTTTTTTCTTTTTTTCCAGGGATTTCTCATTTCAAAGGTGCAAAAGCTGTGAGCATTTTTCTCATATTCTCTTTATACTATTTTATTTTTCCCAGTTAACAAGTGCTGCTTTTTTATGCAATATATCACCATTCTCATAAAAAAAAAGTTCAAAAATTTTAGTTTAATCAGTTATTCCTTTCATCTAGAGGTGAAAACCCCTGAAGATTTAATTACAGGTACATTGCTAATTTATTTAAAGATGTCTACATTCTAACAATTAAAGTTATGCACATATACCTAAGCAATGATAAAACCATTACAAAAGTTACATAAGAGAAGAGAATTTTGGTGAAATTTTAAGCAGAATTTTTCAAATAAAAGTATAACAAGTTCTATTACTGGTGTGGAGGTAGTGTTGAAAAGGACATTTGTAAATTTCTTTCATTAAATGAATCATTACCATTTCAGGAGTTATTTGTAAAATTGAAATATTTTCATGTATATGAAAAGAAAAATATGAACATTTGGTAATATTTTTCACAATTACATGAATATCAAATAACAGAACTCTCTATATTAGACTAATAAAAAAATTACACAATACTAATCCAAAAATTTTTTTTCATGATAAATATTTTAGAACAAATATCAAAAATATAGAAGTAAATGTAAAGCAAAATAATGCAAAGAAAAGTTTGAAATTTATAACTTTATGCAAAGAAATTCAGTAAATTTCATATAATATGATTCATTTACATCATGTAAAGATTTTTTTCTTTAAATCTGTCACAGAAAATTACAAATATCTTTCAAATTCTAATTAAGCATTATTTAAACTAGTTATTTCAATATGGATTATACTTAATAGAAAATCATATTTCAAGACTGATAATAACAGTGACATAAAATATTATAATTCAAATATCTATTTATTAATAAAACTATAAAAAAAACCACACAAACCATATTGGCAAGTTTCAATATCTAATGCTCCTGCAGGCATACATGAATCTGTACACAAACAAGCATGTTGCTCTTCATACTTTCCATTATCTAATGCAGTATGATCCAACCAATATCTATGAGATTCGATCTCATTTACATCTACATCTTCAAGATAGCTTAACTCCAAATGACTGAAAAAGTATGACAAAATAAGTTTTACAGTAATAATATTTTGAAAAGTTCACAGTGATAATTGTCTTATTAATTATTCTAACCTGCATATATCAGCCACAAAAAGATTTAATTTCTCATGCTTGCCAATTCTGAAAGGTGGCCACATGTCTCCAGCTATAAAAAGGATGAAATAATAATAATAAAAAAAATAAAAAAACAGAAAGCATATGAAACACAAAGGAGGGGAGGGGAAAAAAAAAACATCCTACAAATTCATTCAAAAAGATCCTACAAATTCATCTTCCATATCTTTTCTTTATCAATAAAGCTGATTATTAGATATGATGCAAATCAAATGACAGGGGAATAAATCTACCAGTAAAGTCATTACAACTACAGAAGATTAATTATATATCAGTGGTAACTTACTGATTAAAAATATAACAATTGTACCAACCTTAAAAAACTCTCTCTATATAAAATGGAAAAAATCTTATACAATTTTACAATAGATTCACACACGCTTCCTTAACTCTTAAATGGATTTAATGTGCTAATATAAAGTGTTTATGATCTTTCAAATTAGACAAAACAATGATTGAAAGATTCTACATATTTTCATCATAATTTTTGAACAAATAAATGCACAAAAATTACTTTTACACCATCTTAAAAGTAAATAAAAAATCAGCATTTGAGAGAGATAAATTTCATTCCTAAATATTTATTTCTATGATTCTAATGAGTTTTTTAAAAAATAATTTGAACCCCTTTTTTTAACATTGTCATTTTTTCCAGTTGAAATATCAAGCCTATTTTTAGTGTTTCATTGCATCTATTCTACTCCAATATTGAAATTACTTCCTACACACAATTTTACATTTGCTACATAGGTTGGTTTTTTTTTTTTTCAATTTGAATTAAACTTGTTACATAATTTCTATTGATATACATGAGCAGTAATTCATCTTTAAATGTAGTATTTGATAAGTGTTGTAATTTCTTTAACGGTATGCTCTAATTTTTCTTATATCTTAGTATTTTTAAAACTTTCTTGAGCCAATTATGCCTATATTAATGTGTGTGGATAAAAATAATAAAACCTCTACCAAGACAAAAATATTTTCAAATAAATAAACACAACCAAAAACTATTTTTGGCATGCAAGATGGCTAATTTTGGGACTATTTTTGCTAATGAGGGATCCTAATCCACAAGTACATTAAGAAAAAAAATAAATATTAAATATTTGCAACCAAAAAGCCTTTAGGTTGCCTTTTCTGTCATTATTAATCCTTTAAGTTTAAAATTAATCTCTTAAGAATGTAATTAACCCTTAATTATGAATATAGAAACTTCATGTTTTTCTTATAGCCAATTATATACAACCAAAATCTAGAAAGGGAATTCAAATGTTTACATATATACATCATATATCAATACTAAAAAAATGTTTTAAATCTGGTATTTTAGAGTAGAATTAAATTAGAAATTTATTTAAATCTTTTCTGAATATAAAAACTGTGTGAATTAGAAGTATAAATTTTGCCCCCCCCCCATATTTAGAACAAACAGATGCAGGGAATGCCATCTGTACCATGATTAATTAATGAATATAATATTTTACTACCTACATGGGTACAATCTTACAATCAAATTTTTAAAAAGTAAAGAAACTAGAAAAATGAAAAGAAGATTTGACAATCCTTTTTCAAAAGTGAATTGGAGATACCTCTAAAAGAACACATGTAATAAAAAGAAGCTGTCAATCTTGTCAAGAAATTATATTTATTAATTATAGATATCAATGAATTGCTGGAATTGCACAGCAAATAGCTAAAATTTACAAACAGCTAACAGTCAAGGAACTTAAAACATATGCAAAAGCAAATTATTATTTTCGAAGCTGATATCATCATCTGAAGAGCTATTTTAACAGATTTAAATTAAGCAGAAGAAACCCTCAATTACTGCAATCCATTTTGCAATCAAAATTCAATATTTTTCAAATTTAATTTGTGCCATTTCTTAGTGAGATGTTTTTAAATTATTCATAAAAAGATTGATATTCTTAAGTTACAGTTACAGAACTAAAAACTAGAAATTAATGTGTAAACATTTTAACAATACTTCCATAAGGAAAAAAAAAATGTAAAAAATCTTTTAATTATGTTTATAAGTGTATGCTGAAAAGAATATATATTACAATTTGAATATCATTCAAAATTCATATAGCTAACTGTGATGCTATAATATACTGTACTTGTAAAAATTATAGAATGTGGTTTAAAATTTTAAAAAGAAATGCTTTAATAAAGCAAAATTTCCCCTTTTTGGGGTTTTCTTTTGGTTTTTATTAACCTAATAAAAAATATAGGTAATAGTAATAATAAATGCACATTCATATCTTTAATATATGCAGTATCTGTATTTATCAAAGGAAGTATTTGTGGTGATTAAACAAATGATGGTATTTATGCAGATAGTTGTAATAGTGACCTCAGCCTGATTTAAAAAAAATTAATCTAATTTTTTACATTTAATATTTTGTATTATTTTCCATAATTTTTTTGTGCATAATTGCCTGTATTATGACTTCTAATATTCATAGAAAAAATAAACATATTAGAGAAAGCAAACAGTTGTCATTCTGAAGAAATTTATTTTACACTTTTGATATAATTCACTGAATCTTAAGAATTTTTTTTTTAAGTTCACTTTTAAAAAAAATAATTAAGAATTGAAAATAAAAATGTCCAAATTTGGCATTTTCAAATTTTTGGAGGTGATTATGTGAGAATTTCTCTTTAAATTAAAAAAGAAATATAAAAAAACAACTCTTTATTGATTTTTAATTGATTCTTATTTTTTTATTTTTTTTTTTTTTTTTGCTGACTAGACAAGGTTGCCAAATTCAAAAACCGAGAATAATATTAACTCTGGAAGTGGCACACACTTCTTTTTTAGTGTATCTTCGTTTTCAGTTATTTATTTTGAGTTTTATTATTTGTAGCTCACTATGCAGAATATACTGTAGTTGTACACAACCAAAGAATTGATTTTTTTTAAATATTATATTACATTATTGTCATTTTGAATTCATTGACATTCTTCAGTCATGGCCAATATT
This sequence comes from Argiope aurantia, assembly GCA_026543865.1. NCBI lineage: Eukaryota > Metazoa > Arthropoda > Arachnida > Araneae > Araneidae > Argiope > Argiope aurantia. The sequence continues at coordinate 171,141 of JAPMOR010039452.1, read as the reverse complement.
TTATAATTAAGAAAATTATTTTTTACCATAGTTTATTTTAGCAGCATTGTTTACAGCAAATCTTTAAATTATATTTATTTCATTTTTATTTTCTTTTTACTGAGCCTTCATTTTCAGGTATTTATTTTGATTTTCTGTAAATGTTTATCAAATGATAATTTTATCACAAATAAAAACAAACATGCAAAATCAATAATATTTTTATTTTATGTTATTGTGGTAATGATTTTGCTGATTCCATCAACATACTTAAAGGACAATACCATGCAAATTCTACTACAATTTAATAATAAAATCTCTCTCAACAAAAAATTATTTAATATACTTATATTATATCTAAAAGGCTAATTTCCAAATTTTATTTATTTCTCTTATATTGAAATTAAAAAGTATTTCCTCAAAATTTAAAACAGTCTGAAACATTATTACTCAATAATTTTCTTGAATCATTCCAAGTAGTTACCATACAAGAAAAAATAGTACCTGTTCCTTGTATCCTGTTGCAAGGAGGATGTCTTGCAGATAGATTTCTGCAAAAATATTATTTTATAATTAATGTAAATCTCTAATCATTAATGAGACAATGTAATCAGAAATACAAATCAAAAATGTTCATTCCACTACATAAATATTTTTGACAGACTTTCCATAAATGAATGTTACCCAAAATTTGATAAAAATCTGCAAATTAAATGAAAATACATGACCATACAAAAGATTTCATGTTTGCAGCTCCTCGTGTTTTTGAGTGCACACATCAACAAACAGAAAGAAATGATTCCAAAAAATGCATCCAGATGAGCAGATTCATCAAAATTTCAGTTTGGTGCACTTATTTTTCAAGTGCACAAGAATTTTTGCAACTTTCGATACTTTCACTTTATATAACTGAATAAAAGGAAACTAAAAGATAAGGCATATCAGAAATAAGTGTTATTTACATAGCCTAAACTATTACATGTTATATTATTTGATTGTAAAGTTGAACTCTAAGAATTTCATACTGTCCAATATAACTGCAAACCGACTGTTAATATTACTATATCAATGTCTCAGAATTAATCAGCCATACCATACTGAAAAAGAATCAAAAGATAAATACTAAATGGTGAGATTTCAAAAGTATTTAATATTTTAAAATTCTGAAATTATGGCAAATATTTCAAATGATTAGAATATAAACACATATTTAAAAAAAAATGAGAAGAATCGAGTATAGAAGGATGGGAATATTTATATGAATAATATTTAGCTTAAATTTGAGATAAAATAAATTATCAATTTAAGACAGTTCAGAAAATGTTGGATCTACAACGATTTTCAAAATATATTTTTACTTTACAGGATATTATACCATTTAAAATTTAAGGCTTTGTAATGTTTTATTAACTTTTAAAAAAATTATTTCTCTATAAATATTTTTTTTTTAATGGCAGGCTTGATCTGTATACCATTTACATTCGTAAAAAAGAAATAATTAATACATACCTGCTACCTTTCCAGAGATCGACATAACCATATTTATCAACGTCGTTTTTTCCAGTGAAAATTGTATATTCTCCATCGTCACTATTATTTTTCTAAAATCAAAACAGCACATTAATTTCAGCAAATTTAGTAGTTATGCTAATTGAAAGATCAATTAGTATAACTACTGTTTAGAAATATTGAGCAATACAATATCTATTCTTGAAATTAAAAACACTATATTTTAAAATAAAACTAACACTTGAATACAAAAAGTTTGATTAAAATTTAATGGAAAATTGAAATTGAAAGTTAGATGTGTTAAAAAGAACTTGAACAGGATAGGAAATAATATATTAATTCATTTTGCCCTATTTCTCATTGATGAGATGAAGAAAATTTTTATTTAGCCAACTTTGGCTACTAGCTGGTTTACAACCTTAAAACAGAGAAACAATTCAATTAAGTACATAAAATAAAATCTTAGTTCGCCTTCTAAAATTGTTGTTTGTACTATTGATGCTTTTTATATTTTTTTTGAATTAAATCTATTCAATGATATGATTTCAAATCAAGCTACTGAAGCAAATAAACCGTCACTTTTGAGAGATAAAAGATCAAATTTAAGATTCAAAGGAATGCTTCAATAAACCAATTAAGGTAAAATGTTAAAGAAAAAAAGCAGGATGAAATTTCAAATGGATAAAGGTACTAGTTTAAAAAAGAACTTAATTTTTATGAAAATTATATACATTCAAAATCAATAAAGGTGCAAAGTAAATGATAAAGTTTTCAGCATGAAGTTCGAAGCCACATTTATGTGAACTACTTTCACAGGACATTTTTTTATAAAATTAGGTTTGTTGATTTTTAGCATACAGGAACTTTTAAAAAAAGTTTCTTAAATGAACAGCACGTAAATTCTTAAATGATTTATTTACTATGCTATCTTTAATTATGGATTAGCAATTTATATTTAGATAGTGTTAATAAGTATTATATTTGACTTCGTTTCGTGAAAAACTTTTATGGAACACAAAATCTAACAAAATAAAAATCCAGGGTTAATTCATGGTACTTATAGCCCACCTATACTCCCTCCCACTTAGAGCTACACTACAAGGAGAAAGGAGCATTTTGTGGCCTTATCAGAGATAAGAATTATCAATTTGATGATCTCTACATAGCAGCAAGTGGACACATAATTTTTAAAAAATTAGTGAACATTCAACTAAATACTCAAAAATTATAAATAAAAAAACCATGCAACTGCATGTACATTTCCATTTTATTTCTAATTAAATCAAAATTTAATTCATTTTGTTCTTTGAAAATAAAATAGTAAATTCCGTTTGGTACAAGAGAACATATACCAAACATCAAGTTAACACAAAAACTTAGATTTGTATAAGAAGCAAACAGAGTGACATTCTACTTATATATAAGGAATGATTGACATCAAGAGCATACCAGTAACACACATTCAGTAAAAAAACATTGCAATTAAAAATATTACTACGAGAAATATTATAAAGCTATAATATTTTGCACAGTAATATCATAATTTCTTAAAATATTACTATAAAAATTAAAGCTATAATTTAAAATTTCAAAATTTTCATATAGAAGGTGAAAATTTCAGATTTTTTCTTTCTTAAAAAAGAGAAATTACTTAAGATTACAAGAAATATAATAATTATTATAGGTAAAAAACTTGCAACTTTTATATGTATTAATAAATTAAATTTTTTTATCATAAGTTTTAAATTTTTTCAAATTTTATTTTTTATTTGAAATACTCTGAATTAACTTAAAATGAAAACATATAAACAATAAAGAAACTTTGGAATATAAATACATTAAATGACAGAAATCTAAATACTTACAGGGTAAAACCAGCCAAACTTGTCATATGGAACTTCAATTCCAATTTCCTTTGCAGTCTCAAAAATTTCTTCTTCATAGCCATCAAACAACAGATTTCTGACTGATTTTGTAACAAAAAGTGTGCTTTGAGTATGTTCAAGAATGGTGTCAATTCCACTAATGAAGAATGAGTCACCTGATCTTATTCCTCGATTGACAGCTGTCTAAAAGAGTAATTAAAATTACTAAAAAAGGTTAAAATTCTTAATTATCTTCATTGATAAACTTTTTATCAATGTGAGAAAAATTGAATATCAAATTTTTCTTAAATTTCATTTAGCCACAATTCACTTTTTTCATTTCATTTTTTTTTTAATTTTGATATTTCATAACAAAGACATTTTTTAAATTATTATTTAGCATGTTAAATCCTGTTTATTTTTAACAACACATAACTAAATGAATTATGAAAGTAATATAAAAGCAAAATATATATTAGAAATTGCTTCTAGTTAGGAAATAAAGAGACTCGGTAGTTTTGCTGTTTTGATCAAATCTCATTCTGTTCCAGATCAATCAGCAACCAAAATATACAATTTTTTTCTGCTTATATAATAAAAGTTTTTGAATGCCACTTTAAATAAAAAAAAATGTACAGTATATCATCAAAAGAACTGCATATATTATTTAGAATGTCTCTTTATTATTCATGACTTCATAAGAATTTATTCTTTGAAGGCAGAAAATCCCTGCATATGATTTTGATACAGATATTCTTCTTCATTAAAAAAATGCTAATAATTTTTATTTTGTACTAATTTTTTAATTTCTTAAAATAATATTCAATCCTTTAAAATTAAATTTTGAAAAAAATCTCAGTTTGAAGAAAAAAAATCATTAAAAAAATCTTAATTTGATAAAAAAGACAAAAGAATTAGATTTGTATGATATCTTGCTACTAAGCTTCCCTACCACTTTTCACAGGAGCTATTCCAGTAACTTGAAATTAGTTCCTTTCGCAAAGCAAAAATCTCTGCAAAATGTCAATTTTTTTTGTTAGTGTGAGAGACATCTAGAGTCTTCTAAATATTGCAGTTATATAATTTCAAATATTGTAGGAAAATGACAAAATTACACAACTTAAGATTGCCTCAACTGGAGGCTAGTCTCACTACTGTCAGCTACTATAAAAGCGAAACGAAATCAAAAGTATTACTAAAATTGAATAGAATATAAGAATTTCTGCTTCAAAATAAAAGACACTTAAGAAAATATCTAAACACCAGTTGTGTGAATCATACTTGAAAGAAAAGATGTTGTTTTTGCAATAGACACAGTAAAAGAAAAATAGAATTTGATAAGTTAATTACCGCTAAAGGAACATTGACATTTGTCACTAAATCATCTAAAGAGCCATTTGTTAGACTTGGCTCATAGAACCACCTTTTTATTTGAAGATATGAAACAGTTCCATTAGGATGCCAAGTGATGTTGATTTTTTCTCGAGTCTCCCTGAAAATAGTTCAGCTTTTAAGAAAGAAAAAGAAATATTACTTTAGAAGTAAAAATATTTATATAAATTATTTTTATGTAATAAAAGCAGGAATGATTGTGATACCACTTTAAAATCCTGAAAAATGATGTAAAGTAAATCCAAAAGAATCAGTTTATTTATCTGTCACAATTATTGAAAGTTAAATGAGATCAGCAAGACATTTTGATGTAGGTAGTGTCTTTTCACTAAACCTTCCAGGACAAGTTTAGAATCTAAAGTATGTACATTAATAAAAGTTAAAGTATATACAATAAATAAAGGTTTCTAATAGGGAAAGAATAGTTCATGGAATATAGAGAATTTTAGCAGGCTATTCTGCATTACAATAAAATTTTCCCTAAATCCTTACCAAATGAGATTAATAGGAATAGTCCAGCATATATTTAAAAGAGATTTGAATCTTTAGTTTGAAATATTGTAACATAGTATTTTTAAACTTGATTAAACTAAAATGAATTTTTTTTTAGAATTTACTTTTTATTACCAGCAATAACATTCAGACTAAAAAAATATATTTAATATAGTTACAATATGTATGTATTAATAATAAATAAAAAAACAATTTAATATACTTAAAAACATTTTAAAAATTTTATTGAAATTAAAAATATATACGGAAATAAAATTCATACCATGAAAAGTTTATTTATTCAATTTTTTTTAATATTAAAGTAGCATAAAAATAATTTTTATGTAATTAAGTTAAAAAGTTAGAACTAATTACCTTTTTAATTAAAAATTTTAACTAAAATTTAAAAGAAGCCTTTCTCTGTAAGTAACTAATATCCAAGAAGTAACCATATGTCAAATCTAGTAGCTCTAGGCACAATGGTAAGCTCTATAGATTTGATTTTTTTTTAAACTGTACATGTTGCATTGTCTATAATGTAACTTATAATATGCTAGCTTATATAGCATTTTCATGTTAAAATTTCAATTGTATCTTTTTTCACAAGATAACAAAATATTTTGCAGTTTGCAGAAATATCAATAAATGCTCAAGGATATTTGGTATTCTTCCATAGCATCATCCATACAATTAGTCTTTAAGTGATGTATTTATTCCAAATCAAAATTTGAGCAGGATAATGAATCACAGCTGTACAGATCTGATAAACCAGGATTTGAGAAAGTAAAATCTAAGGATTCATGTAATATTTAAACCACAATTACTGATATAAACAATTTTAATAATATCTTCATGAATGCTTATACATCTGTACATTAAATTTAGCATCATATAATTTTAAATGAATAGTATTTTAAAACTGCTTTTGATTAATAAACTGCTAATGATACAAAAAACAATAGGAAAAAATGCAATACACTTTTTTTTTCTTTTAAATATCTGTCTCTGATGAAGTTAAATTATAACACATACATTAACAATAAGAATATTCTCAAAATATTGTTCATTTTCACATTCATTTAAATATTGTAGCTGGATGTACAAAACATTATTTCTGAAAATTTCTTCAGAAACATAAAAATAATGGCACATGAAAATATAGATATGACTCTAATTATACGAAATAAAGTAAAGTTGCATTATTTAATGCAACTTTATTAATGTGTGCATATTCACATACATTTTAATTAATTTATGCAAATATGCACACAATAAAGACAATTTTGCAGAAATAAAATACAGGTTGCTTTTTTTTTTAAGTCCTTGCTTGTACATTGATAAACATTCTATACCACTAAGTTATCAAAACTTTGTTTCATTACATCACTTATTTATCATATCTCTAATCATACCCTTGATTTCATTGTATCATTATATGTATGATAGATTTATTACTAATACATAGTAAATATCATTAAGATCTTATAAGATCCACAGATCTTATCATTTATAGACTTCAAAATGAAGAAACTATTTTCAATTTTCCTACTAAAATTGCCATTAAAAAATTTAATTTCAATCAGTCATAATTCAAAGATTAAATAGCAAAATCTGATCATGCATCATAAAATCAAATTCAGTGCAATGATAATCATATATAGAAAATACAAATCCTTTATCCTTAAATGAAAAATATGTTGTGTTATATGTAGTAAAAAGGAATTGATATAATACATACCGAAATGTATATGGACCAAGTTCTTCAACATGAGGTTTTGCATCTATTTCTAATATATCTTTGGTATTTGTAACATTAAAAAAGTAAAATCTAGCATAAATTGGTACAGGTACTACTTTCCAATATTCATAAGGTTCTGCTTCAGGTGACAAAATTAAATTCTAAAAAAAACAGAGAAAATTGATATAAAAATTACAGAACTTCATACAGTACTTGACACTCAAGATTAAAAAAAAAAAATCACAGCATTCATATTTTTTATCTTTTATAACACAAAATGTTATAAATGAAAAAATAATGAATTTTTATCGGTGAAATATAATAAAATTTGCATATATATCAGTTTGTCATGCAGTAAGAAAAAATGCATATATACCAAAATCAGAAGACAAAGTTTAAAATAAAAAATTCATCTCATTATGTTCATGGATAGTAAATATTTTAATGAACTGCAAAAACTGACAAGTGATTTATTGAGTCTGTATGACACAATGGAAATGTTATACCCATTGCTCATTTATACATTTCATTCTAATTTAGAAAATGTATTAGCTAATAGATATTTTTAAATGCAAACAAAAAAAATGAAATTATTCAAAGAATTAATTAATAAAAATACTCAATCTACATTACTTTAAAGTCCGTAATTTCCCTGAAAAAATTTAAGGCTACTAGAATTAGGTACATGATAATGTGGCTTTCAATCTGGATATTATAGCATTTCAGTACTTTTGTATCTTAACGAAAATTAATTGTGAAGTATACACATCTAGGAGCATGTAACAACAAAAATATAAAGCAATATATAATTAAATTAATAATATTATCTTAACAAATGATCTACAAGCTTAAATCAATGCATTAAGCATTTCATAACTGCAGATAAAAATTTTATACTTAAATATGAGCTATGATGGAAAGTTATTTAACTTTTAAGAATAAAAATTTAGCTAGCATAAATATCTTTCATTTATTTACTTTAACTCAGAACAAAATTTATAACAAAAATGCAATTAATAATTCTAAATAATGCAGTTTATAATTCATGTATTTGTGGGTTTAATTAAATTCCCTCTTAGCATTAGAAAAAAAAACTTTCATTTTAAACTCGAATTTTGTATCATATTTAAAGAATTTAATTTTTTCTGCATTAAATTAAAAATCACTTCAATTTTATTTTTCAAGGAAAAAAGTTTTTAATTTTCACATTTTGATTTTTATAACATTTTTTTTCCTACACCAATCACTTAAATGCCATTAGCCATATATGAGGGAATTTTAATTCACCTGTTAATACTCGTTTCAAATAAGGAAAAGAATCTTTTTAAATTTTATCATTTTTTTTAATAAAATAACTTGCTGTTATTTTTGTGAAAATTCTCTTTTGAAAAAGAATTTTATTTATTGCTTAGAGAAAATATTTATCCAACAGAACAATTTTCCAAGATTAATTTAATACGGGAAATAAATCAATAACAAAACCACGTGAAAACGTATAAACAGAAAATGATACGTCTATACTAGTTAATTATTTAAAATTCTTACACAATTTAAGTTTCACAAAATAAATTTTCTTTAAGAATTTTTTAATTATAAAAAATATTTAACTTTTCCACACATTTCAACTGACTCTTGAAAAATGTTTTTTAAATTTAAAACGCAATGTAAACAAATCCACCAATGTAAACAAAGAACATGCTTTTTTAGATTTCCATTTAAATTGCGCTCTCAAAGCTCTTCGATTTTTTCATGACAAAGGAAATACGACTCAAGTCACGACTTACCTCTTCAACCTGCCACTGTAAAATACGAGGAAACATTCCGTAGGAAACAGCTCCCATTAGAGCCATGATTGCTCCGATGACAATAAAGAGAATTGTTTTGGCATCAGCTGATAGAGCCATTGGAACACTTGCTAAGTATGAAGTCTCTCAAAGAAAGAATTAATTCTCTTCAGAAGGAGTGCTTACATTCTTCTAGAAGAGACGGAATGTTTGAGCGATAATTGAGGTAGATTTTCAGATGTCATTTGACCAGCGCACGAATCCAAGGATAAGAGAACATCACAACAGCAAACAGACTCTTTGACGAAATGTCCCAAGGTCGCCATTGCGTTTGTGATCCTCACAAGCGCATGCGCGAAGTTCAATGCAACTCAAACAAAACTGATTCACCAGACCTCGTGGCTCACGCGTGCTTTGAAGTGAGAAAATGAAACTTGAGAATTAAAAAAAAAATTAGCAACTTTTTCTGAAGTATTAATGAAAAATTATGTTTTAATAGAACTTTGAAGTGATAGATTTAGTAATCGAATGAAAATTTGTTATTTTGAATCCAAGAAGAAAATATGTTAATGATTTTCATCGAGGTTTCGGAGAGTAAGATAAACAACGAGGTCAACAAACTGAAAAAACGGAATGCGATAAACTTAGGAAGTGCTTTTTATGAGTCGCAGCGACTGTATCAGACAAAAGAAGGAGAAAACGGTTAGTCTATCAAGTGAGATGTAAATTGAGGAAGTTTTTAACCTCGGATCTTAATAATTTAAAAAAAAAAAATCTGCTTCTTGGATTCTGTAAAATAGTAATTGGATTTTGTAATTTTGTTTTGTTGAAGATTTTCATTTTTTTATATTAAACAGAAAAAATTTAATTTTTATTAAATAATTCCATTTTGAAATTTTGATAATTTACCCTCCGTAATACAAACAAAAAAGAGTGTTTGTTAATGAAATCTGCCTAATTATCTGCTTTTGTAGATGTGAACAAGATATCACAAAAATGCAAAGATGCTCGATTAATGAAATATTGCATGTGATTTCTATCTAAATTGATCGATATCAAATTTTGGAACAAATCAAATAAAATGCTGTCTGTTTATCTTTCCATGTATGTATTCCATGCGAATTCATTAATTCAAAAACGCCAGAACTAGATAGATGGATTTTGGTATGGGATCTTTACACCAAAATTGTAGACACTTGTTAAAATATGAAAAAATTTAATAAAAATAATGATTGTCATGTCTGTTGTCATGATTGTCATGTTTGAAAATAAATACAAACGAAATATATTACCAAAATTCGTAGTCAATTTTCTTCAATAAAAATTGAAATTATTCAACTCCGTCGCTTGTAGTATGTGAGAAAATGGATATGAAAATACTTCCTACTTTTATTTTGCATTATTAATACCTATTCAAGCACATATCTATGTATTTCTTTAGAAATTATTATTATTATTTAGGATTAAATCTTCAAGAGAAGAATGTTAAATTTTTTCATTTAGCACGTAGTATGGGCCTTTTGTGTTCAGCTTCGTGACTAGGATTGAGTTGGCGTTTTAGACTTTTCTCCAATGGCTGATTTAATCCACATTTTTATATTGATAGACAGTTTTTAGAGAGAAGAGCATAACAAATTTCATTTATCTATTGGTTGTAGTTTTCAGCCATCTCATTTTTATTTGCACAGATGGACAAACGTTTTTTTTTTTAATATGAAAATTTTTATATTCTGATAAATAATTTTTAAATTGCAACATACGTGGTTAAAAAAATCGTTCAAAACACTCTACAAGACCATTGGAACAAAAAGTACTAAATTAGGCACGAAATTAATTCTTCGGCAGTTGATGTTTTCTAAGAAAGCTTAAAATCATTACCTGATCCACTGTCTATAAACTTAACGCTTCTTTTTTCAATAACTTGAAAGTGCATAATACCAGAAAAATATTTTTATAGCATTTTAAAATAAAAAAATATAGAAGCTTAAATTTTTCAGTGAAACTAATTTTATTTCCATATAAAATTTGTTCTGATTTTAATGAATTTTTCAAAAAAAGTTAGTTTGTATCAATGGTTTCATTATTTTAGCTATTGTTGTTATAAACTTGGGCTTTATAGTGAAATTTAACGTATTTTTTGGGTATACTTTTTTATTAGTTTCATTTAAATGTAAACTGCATAGACAGCAGAATCGAACATGTATGTCATGCCATGAAGTTTCGGAATAGAAGTTGAAACTCCAATTAAATTTTTTCATTATAAATTTACTTTTTAATTTTAATTTGCAATTTAAAAAGTAATTTTAAATTTCAAATTTAATTGAAAATTGTATTGTCAGATTACTTACAACAAAGCAGCTATCAAAATTGTCCAAATGATATATATATATATATACAGATAGATAGATAGATTGTTGTTCTAGACAAAAGCAGAAATCTGTCTGGTAGATATGCTGATAATTTCCAAAAAATCGGTTTGACCACACACTTTATTAATAGTTCACGAATTTTCTCAAATTTCCTTATTTCGAGAAATTTCTTCATTACAAAACTCTTTTCTAATCTGTACGAAATGGAGGAAGCAAAAGTTGTTTCCAAAAGAAATTTAAATAATGTAGAGTCAACAGTGAATAGAGTATGGGTTACGACCCACGTTATTTATTTCTAGTCTCTGTAGCTGCGGCTCCGTCTTTGTCTATTTGTTCTATATACATGTAGGAAAAAAACATCATATTCAAATTTTCTGTGATATTTAATAAAGTATTCAGATTTAAACAATTAAATTTGAACTTATAAACAAATTAAAAAGTGAAATATCTTATTCAATAAACTGAAACTAAAAACAGTTACAATAAATGTGATATGTAGATTCGGCACATTAACATCTGAACAGTGTTAAAATATGAGACAAAATAGGTCAAGCAATTAAAGAAATAGCAGAGATTTTAAAAACAGAGTTTAAAACGCATATCAAAAGGTATTACATGACAAATTCAACACAAACAGAATTTTTAAAAAATAGAGGGGGGAGGGGGAGGGATATCTTCAAAACTTTCTCACATACTTTCTAAATAAAGGTGTTATCCCAAAAAACACGCAAGGCAAAGGGCCTACAATAGTACCGAGATGTTAACTTTTCGCTTGAACTTATTAATTTTATTGAATTTAACTTTGATTTTTGTCGCGTATTTTGGCAATTAATCCTTGGCATTCGTTAATACCATCCAAAAATCGAATTCGAGTTTTAGACGCCCCCTCCCAATCGATTGAATCAAAAATTTGACACAAAATTGCACTTGTAGCCACAAAATCCCATACCAAATTTGATGTATTTAAGACATTGCGTTTTTGAACTATCGAATTTACATATTTCTGAAAGCAAAGACCGACAAACAGTAAATCAGCAGTTAGTTTTTACTCAAAATTTGGCAGATGTCTACATTATAGATGTGAACTCTGCGTAATGAATTTATTTATCTAGTTCACGACATTTTTCAAAAATAATGTAAAATTTATTTTTGTGAAATAAAATATTCGGAATTTATCACGGAAAAAAGCTAAATAATTACATTTCTAATTAATTAACTAAAATGCTAGTTAAATTTTCAAAAAAATGTGGGAGCTCATTTCTATTACGAAAGTGTATATATATATACATAACATATGAAATATGCCAAGTTTTGTAGCTGTAGGTCACACACACACATTCATCTTCACTGCACACACACACACACACACACACAAACACTCATCTTCATTGTTAACATATGAAGTACAATGCTTAGGTTATTTTTTAAGCAAAGCTTTGACTATTGTTGAAGCAATTATCATAGCAGGCCACGAGCTTTTGTATGCCCTCGTCGTTGAAAGATGCAACCTGTGATGATGAAATGAACTGAAAAGTTCAAGAAAATGTATTAACATTTCGAATCTTCGGTTTTCCTTAATCTTCTTATCAATTTCTGTGCGCAAATTATCATCATCAGTGGCCGCCACCCACTTCCTTCAACGTGAGCATTTCCACGTCCTTCATTGAAATTTCGCACTCGCCTCTTTATTTCTCGTCTAGTTTTGTCCATTAATTTCACGAATTTGTCTCTGATTTTCAATTGAATTTTGTGTCCCCTGCATTAAAAAAACAAAGAAAAAAACAGACGAAAAGATGTAACTTATGAGGTTTGAGATATTCAGTAATTTTGCTTTCTCATATACGTAGTATAGAAAAAAAATCTGTAATCGTCAAAAAATCGTCAAAAATCTCCACGTTTTAGACTTCCCTGAATTCGAAGAACACATTTTTTGAAAATGTCTGTCTATCTGTCTGTGATCAAAATAACTCTAAAACGCCAGAGAGCTAGACGGAAATTTGGTATTTATCTTTAAATCGAATTTGTATAGTTCTATTAAAATTTGAGCAAAATCTATCCAGAGGAAGTCTGTCTGTTATTCGAATATAAATTAATTCGATAGCTAAAAAACGGTGAGAGCTAAATAAATAAAATTCAGCTGGCTAAGGATCACATGATAGATTCAGTAAAAATGTTAAATTCTAACCAAAAGATAATATTTCATAACTATTCACCACCTCTCTGAGAAAACACATTTATTAGAAAGTATGCGAGAAGGATATGTAGAGATAACTTCTGCTGGTTTTTAAAATATTTTAAACTCTCAGTATGTAGTCGGCGCAATACTCAGAAGTTTAAAAATGATTTCTATTGTTTGCTAATGAATCAGCAAAATAAACGCATATATGTGAAATCACGAATCCAGTTCTTCTGCGGCATAAATTGAAAAAAGGAATTAAGTTTCTAATTTTCACTCTCTTTTTTTCAGTTATTATACTCACATGCACGAATGTATATATCAACAGACGGTTCAACTTATGACGTGTCAGATTCAAAATTTGATTTGCAAAATTTGGAATTCTGATGATGAAACTATGTTTTAGCATTTATCCATATAGTCATTAGCGTTTTTGAGTACACGGATGTGAAGAGGCCGGTGTTCAAAATGTAACAAAGGTCTGCAAATTTTGTATAAAAATCCCGTATCAAATTCAGTGCTTTTAGCCTTTTCTGTATTTGAATTATTATGTTCACTGTCCATCCAGCAAACATAATTCTATTTTTTTTTTCAAACTTAAGTAGCTTTTAAAAGTGGAGGTTCATTAATGTCTGGAGATCGAAATGTTTCATGATAATAATACTTTCCCTTTTTATACTTATAAAAAGATTACAAAAATAACAACATAAATTAATAAATTCCCTTTAAAAGAATTCGTAAAATTCGAAAATTCAACAAGGGAATCAATTTACGTTCATAAAGTTAAATGGATCGAGGTAATTTAATTCCAGAAGAGGCTATTTAGTGTGATGAAAAAGGGTATGAAATCATAGAACAGTACTAAATTGCGAGAAGTTCGAATGTAAATGGTATGTACAGTCACATTTTTTGCAGCTGTCATGTTATGTAAATACACTCCATTTAGATGTATTTGAATAATTACTGTAGTTATGAGGAAGAGTTAAATCATCAGCGAGTAGTTTCTAAAATGAAATAAAAATTATATAAAAATATTTATTTTAAAATCATCACCATAAAAAATACGCGTTACAAATGTAGTTTTTATTATCATCTAGTACACGAAGTTTATAAAAAAATTTGTAAGGAAATTCAAATTTCTACCTCATATCGATTTACCGATTTGTGGAATGGGTCACGGAGTGCATGAATTCGAAGTTGTTAACCTCCGGACATAACAGGTTATAAGGATATTAACGTGGCATTTAAATTACTTAGTAATTGTAATGCTAATTAATGTCATGGATAATAGTTACTTAGGAGCATTGTTTATAATTTCAATAACTAAAATAATTGTGAAATACTTTATATTAAAATCAGAAAAAAATTGTATGAATAAATTGGTATGACTGGAAAGTGTATTTTTTATTTCTTCGTATATGAACAGAGAAATTATTGTCATGGTCAAAAAATGTAAACTCGATATTTTGAAGAATGTCCATATTCCAGAATTCTTTGAATTCTAAAAACACATTTTTGGAATTTTGTTTTCCTGTCTATGAACACGCTAACTCAAAAACATAAGGAGGAAGCGGATGAAATTCGGTAAGTGATTTTTCACACCAAATTTGTTGCTTTTCTCCCAAATTTTGAAAGAAATCTTTTCAGAAGAAGTCTGTACATCCAGCTCTCCGAGAACAAGTAAATGCAGTAACTGTTAAACATAAAAAACTAGATAAAAAAATTTGATACATAGATTTTACGTCAAATTAAATTAAGTTAAAATATGTAGTCCTATCACTGACTCTCCGACCCGCACGAGGGCACACGGATAAATAATACTGAATGACCGGATCGCCGCAACAGCAACATTGGCTGGAGCTATAGTTGAGGCCTACGGCCACGGTACAACCCTTCCCGAAGGAAGTACGTTCTGTCATTGATGGGAGGAGCCAAATCCCATCCCCTTATTTATGTACCAACCAGGGTGGCGATATCCAATCACCATATCGGAAGCATCTCATCCTCATTTCGAGGTGCCCCTCGGGGGGTTAGTTAAGATATGTATCAAATTTGGAACTAATTCCGTCACGGGGTTGGCCGATTGTCGATCTGTATTTTCATAAGTATGTAAATGTGATAATTTAAAAATGTACTGAATTAATTACATGAAATCTGGAATGTGAATTAGTAAATAGCATTGTAAATCTGCTCCAAATTTTGGTTGATTTCTTCAAAATCGGCTGAAAAAAAACCATCCAAGTATTCAGTTTCCTGATATTTATGTATGTATTATGTTTCCTGATATTTATTAAGAGCCAAAAAAAAAATCCCACCCTCAAATAGATTGCACATTAATAAGTACTTTCGTAATTCTTGTTCGCCGATGGCAGGCAATTAAGAATAAACAAGTACAATCATTAGAGAGTGTGCAAGAACTCTCCTGCTGACTACTCCTGCTGGTTGAATATTAGAATGGAGTAAAAATAGTTTCTGTGGAAAGATACGCTTAAAAAAATCGAAAGAAAGAGCTAAACCTTTGATTAATTTTTAAATAAAAAAATCTAATTAAGATTGCAAAAATCTCTTTCTTAGTGAGCGTCAATTGCCCAAGAAATAATTGCATGCCTAATTTGGTAATTCTATATAAAGCGATTTGTCTTTTAAAGCTTTCTAAATTATTTTTCACTACGCATGTCAGTTTACAAACAGTTCGTCAACTCTTTAGCATTATCAAATTCAGAAAATATTATAAACCTAAAAAAAAAAAAAAGGTAAGCTTGATATTTTTATGAATTTTATCATTTAGATCTTCTTGAGTTCGAAGGAAATATCTTTACAAATTGTATGTCTGTCTCTGAAATGGATCACTCATAAACGAGTCAAGCTACACGGAAGAAGTTTTGTATGCAACCTTATACAACACTCTAGATTTCTATTGCATTTTAGATAATATCTATCAATGGAAAATCCTTTTCTCATCCATATCCATATAAATGCAATAATTCAACAACATAACGAGCTAGCTAAAATTCTGATGCATTTTTATTTCAAAAATTTTAACTTTTATTACAGATTTGTCTATTCGTGTTTATATGAGCAAGATATTTAAAAAAAATACAATAAACAGAAAAAGGAATTTAGTAAAATATGGTCTTGGGACGAAAACTGTGGATTTGTATAAAATGGTGGGCAAAATC
>JAPMOR010039452.1:90093-144232 GCA_026543865.1 Argiope aurantia | reverse complement strand
ATATATATATAATTTACCGCAAATTCACTATTTTTTAAAAGCACAACTTTTAGCATTATCCAGTAATTTCTTCTATATTTGCATCAAGGAAATCTCTGAGATATTAGACAACGAGTGTCTTGCGTTCCTCTCATTAGAATAAGATTATACTTGCAAATGATCTTCCCTGCCAGCAGGTAGCTAAGGAAGAGCCCAGGAGGCGTTTCCTGCGCACAAAATCACGTTTTGCTTCATTATTATTGATAGGAGGATGACGCCCTTGGAGTCACCGGTGCTCACGAGGGGAATGAATGCAAAATCTTTTAATATCCAGTACCGGTTTAAACTTACCCCTTAACTTCCTTGTTTTCATGACTATCTAATTATGTAGCATCTTCTGTTTTGTCACTTAGAGAAATATTCGTAAGCCGAAATATAGTATTTAGGAATTGTTGTGGCTCTAAGCTATAGGCCTTCTTTTAATAAAATGGTCGATTTAGTTTCATATTTTAAAGCATTTTTACATTTTTAACATGTTAATGATTTATCATGTGTAGATTTTTATTTTATTAGCTTTGTGAATATGGTTTTATTATTATTTATTTATGAAAAGCTGTTATTGGAAATTATATATATATATATATATATATATATATATTCAGAAGGGTGATAGTAGGCATCAAGAGGATAAAGAATCACCATACAACATGGAGTCCCAAACGACGTTTAGGGGGTGAAAATCGCAAAAATATAAGAAGTCGGTAAACTTTTGGAAATTGTAAAAAAATAATAAAAAAATAACAAAAGGTGTTTCAACTACGATTTTTTTTAAGTGAAAGCACATTCTTAAAGGCTATTTTTTATGTAACATGCCGATTTGATGAAACAGGGGGTCGTAAATTATTGAAAACGAAAAAGTAGTTTAGAACACTTATCTGCAAAAATATTAAAACTTTAAGAAAAATAAAAATTTGAAAATATTAGAAATTTTATACTCCTTAATTTGATATAAGTCTGTTGTGTGAAAATTGAGGAGGTTTTAAGATATTCAAGAAAAACTAAAATGTTTACCAGGAAACATCGCTGCAACATCGGTACCGATGTTTACAGAGGGTGTTGCCAAATTCGAAAGGTAAATTTAGAGAAGTGATAGTAGGCATTAAAGAGATGAAAAATTATCATAAAACATAGGGTCGCAGGAGACGTTTATTCTGTGAAAATCGCAAAAACAGACATCGAAGAGACAATGAGCCTGGCGAAGAGAATGCCCCTAAGAATGCAAGGACTTCGAACAAGGTAGTCGAGAAGAAGAAGCTTTCTCATATCTGAATTTTCCATGCGTTCGAGGGATATAAAAGCAGCGCGCATTGCAGAATTGATGGTTCGAGGAATATAAAAGCAACTTATATTCATTAAAGAGCAGTGCAGAATTGATAGTCGATAAGTTTCATTCGCAAATAACATGTTAGATTTCACGAATGACGAATATGCGTGTATGCATTTAATTTACGACCAAGAGAATGGTAATGGACGGCTAGCCCAAAGAATATACCAATAGCAATATCCAAGTAGGCGTTGTCCACACCACAGCACCTTTGTAAAAATTAATAGATGATTGCGGGAGACAGGATCCTTCAAAATAACGAGCCCAAATGCAGGGCTCTAACGCCTCAGTGGCACAAAGTACCTTATTTTCTTGCAGCAGGTCCTTTCGGATTTACTGCAGGAATTACCGGCCATTGCACACCAGAACATGTGGTTAATGCATGGTGGTGCACCAGCGCATTTTTTGAATTCTGTGCGTAACTAACTAGATGATACATATCCTGGGACGTTGATTGGACGTGGCGGACTTGTTGATTGGCCTCCAAGTTCCCCGGACCTTAAATCCTTGGATTTCTTTTTCTGGGGCCATATAAAATATCGTGTTTATCAGAAACCTTTGGATACATTGAAAGATCTCGTAGCACGGATCGTCATCGCTGCTGGAGAAATCGCAAGCACACCTGGTATGTTTGAGCGCGTCCAGTGGTCTTTTAAACGTCAGTGTCGATTGTATAATGACCTTCGCGGCCGCAACATTGAGCAATTTTTATAAAAGTTTATCATCGTCTCCTTTCTTATGTTAAAATTTTTATTAATTTTTTACAGTTTCCAAAAGTTCACCGACATTATATATTGCCGCTTTGAAAAGTCAAAAGTTGACTCTACATGACTACTAATGTATTTTTGGGAAAGCGATTACTGATGGAAGGTGTAAATTTTGACTCTAGAATAGTGTCAATGTATTTTCTTGCATTTAATGTCCTATCAAAACACGAATGAGACCAATATCGTCTGCTGACATGCATGACCAAATCATAACACTAACTCAGTTCTTCCCAGTTGCATGAATGCAGTCACAATGTAGCTCTTCACCTATTCTACGTTTTGCATATTTCCGCCCATCACTACCGAATCAAAATATCTTTGTTTCATCACTCCATATAACATGTGACCACTGATTATTTGTCCAATTAATGTGTTCCTTGCCCACTATAATCGTTTTTGCTCTTCTGTAAATTGAAATAACGCTTTTTTCGAGGAATTCTACCTCTTAGTCCAACATTTAATAATCTTCTCCTAATTGTTCTTGAACTGATATGAATAGCAGCATCATTCAGTTCACTTCTGATGGCCTCTGATGACATTCTTCTTATCTTGGAGAGATAGTCTTTTTATTCTTCTATCATCAACAGATATGGTGCACCCTTTTCAGCCCTTTCCTACTTTATTTTTTATTAAATTTGTCTCCTGATATCGTAAACAAAATTTTCTGACTCCAGATGCGGTCACTGAACCAACCCCCTGTCTTGCAATTTCAGCACAGGAAAGACCGCATTCACATAACACAATAATCTTAGTTCTCTTTCTAGATGTCCAATCTATTAATTTATTTGATGTCATTGATTCTTGACTAAATATTATAAATATTTGCAAAAATTCCTACTATATATTAAAAAGTTTAACAAAATTTCTAGCTTGCCATTTAATTACATAAAAAACAGTCTTCTTTCTACAGAAAAAAGCACAATAATGACTTGTTCCAACTTCAAACATGATGTCAGCTTCGGCTAGCAGTTATTAACATTTGACTGCTTCTCAGAACAAGAACAGTGACTTGTCTGGAAAGTTAGAAATGACAATCCACTTCATCACTGTGTTTGTTATTCATTTTAAAGTAAGAATAACTTTTTTTGTATTAAACATATTTGGATTTTGCTTTTTGTATTGAAATCAGCATTAAATTCTCTTTAAAATGATATGTAATAATTTGCATTTTGTGAAATGTAACATTTTTTATAAGCATACAAAGTTAGAAAACATAACGATTTTCAAAAGTGTCCACTGTTTATATATATATATATATATATATATATATATATACCCTGGTGTGCAAAACTTAAGCAACAATGCAAATTTTAAGCAGATAGCCATGAAATTGCAGATAAGGAGTTCTTGCGATCAGTACAATGAACACGTAATTCAAGAGAAAAGTCATGTGTATGCAAATATCAGGAACAAAACGTCACAGGCGACGTGAGCGTACGCAAAACACGTGCGGAAGGCGCGCGCAGCTCAACACTACAATAAAAGGAAGGACGGAGACGTAATTAAATACATTCGCTGCAAGTGCAAGTGAGTTAATTCGTAAAATATGGCTAGCAGAAATCACCTGGACGATTTCACACGTGGAAGGATGATCGGAAAGCTGGAGGAAGGGCGTAGTGTGACCAGTGTAGCTGAAGAGTTCGGAATCAACAAAAGTGTCGTTTCGCCCACTTGGAAAGCCTTCCAAACCCCAGGTACAGCTGTGAGAAAGGTTGGTGGTGGCCGCCCCAGGAAAACAACTGCAGTGGATGACCGATATATCGTCCTGCAGGCGAAAAGAACCCGAAACCAGTCAGCAAGCGCCATTGCTCAGCAACTGTGTGCAGCAACGGGGCAACAAGTGTCGCGTTTTACTGTGTCCAGACGCCTTCACAAAGGCGCGACACGATTACATCCTCCTGGGAACACCCGACAACTTAAACAGATGCTGATTGAGGAATGGGCACTCTTACCTCAAGAACTGTTGGACAATCTGGTGCCGAGTATGGGGAGACGGTGCGAAGCAACCATTGCAGTAAGGGGAGGGCATATCCCATACTAAGGAACATCTGCTTGCTGTTCTTCCTCTTGGACAGACAATCATGTGTAACGAAACTATGAGTTCAATAAAGTCTTTTTTTTTTTGGTTTGATTCCATACTGTATGCATTGTATTCATTTCTGCGCAACTATGCTTTCGTCATTCTTTCAGAACAAATTGCTGTATCTCATTTCTGAATTTCATGTCTCTCAGATGATTTCTCGTGAAGTTATGGCAAAAAACATACCTATTGCTTAAGTTTTGCACACCAGTGTGTGTGTATATATATATATATATATATATATTAAAAAAACTGCAAACATTCACAAAAAATTCGCGCGGTTTTTAATTTGGTGTCATTAAAAAGAAAATGTTGCAAAATTTGGAAGGGCTTAAAATGGGCACTGACATTTTCTGTAATTATTGTGGAAAAACATCAAAATTCAGTTATTTTAATTATTTAAAATCCTAATTAAAATAAAAGAAATCGCTTTGAGGTACACATTCCCACCCTCCAAGTTATATATGTGCCAAATTTGGTTGCTGTAAGTCAAAAGATTAGGCAAGTTGGACACCAACGTACACGCACAAGCACACACATTCATCTTTACCATTAATAGAAAAAATTTAAGATTCCCTACATCCACGTTTGCACTCATTATTATTGAAGCAGGTGCTTAGTTTTTAAAAATTTTAAACACTTTAATAAAAACCTAATATAATATAGAAACCTCACCAGTTGAATTTGATAACGTATTGATATTATCTTAATATGTTATCATTTATAAAAAGATTATTATTTTACTTAATTGACCTCCGCCTTTGAGCGTGGCGGCTCCAGACAGCCGCTTAATCAGATTTGTTGGAAATCTGCCATTGGTAGACCAATTGCGATGTTTAACGAATTTACTCGCAAATTTTGTATTGGACTATTATGGCTATGTATGATTTAATTATAGCCTATAATGAATTAGCATTTAGGTATGACATAAAGGAGAAACATGAATTGATGGAAGACTATTATAGGCTTTATTGTAGAATAAATAAATGATTCCGAAAAGCATTACTATTATTATTAAACTAATGAAAAGACTCTGACTTGATAAAGTTTATGATTTAGCAGTACCCTATTGTTATAATGAAGAGACCAAGATAGTGTAACGCTCCCCGTTTCCCTCACCTGATAATTGGCATTCCGACAAGATGTAACGTCACCTGTTTTTCCATACATCATTAAGTGCCTCCGGACCGCCATATGGGGATCCTCTTCGCCAGTCGAGTCATTATGTCTGGTCATTTGTTGTATCCAAATAAAGTACCACAGATGTGTTTCGTCGTTTCAAAGAGATCCATCATATCTTCAAAGGAGAAGAACGTCAAAACATCCAGATGTTAAAAATTTTTCCCATTATGAAGGGATTCCACCCTTTTCAAGAAACAATCATCACCAATCGTCACTCAATCACCAGCAACCGTTGTCATTAAGTGTCAAAATCTGGTGGACTTTAACCGGTGTTAGCTGTAAATTGTTTATAATTAACATCTGTTCGGGAAGGATCAACTACAAAGAGGGATCATTGACAGACATTCCCACGATCGACTAGAAACCATTGTGGAAACATGGCTGAACAGCTATTGGGTGATAAGGAACTCAAGTTCATCAATGAGAAAATCAGAGGCACAGATCTGTCGAAAATAAATTCGATTTCTGTGTTAGGAACCATCCGATAAAAATCGGTGGATTTCAGGAGCGGCCCCTGGAGTAGCCGTTTTGAGTTAACAGCCTATTAGCTTCTTTTGGGTGTTTATTCTCCGATTTGATAGAGGAACCCTTTCATAATTAAACTTTCAACTGTTGTATGAAATTTGTAAATAATATTGACCTGGATGAGAACAAGTTGTTTTTGCGTACGTACATAAGGCTGTAAATGAAGGAATTGTTTGTTACGCTACTCTCTTATTTGATTGGTCAAGATCAAGATATTACAATAGATATGAAAACCAATGGGAATGGTTTTTTCGAAAGTTTATAGATTTGCCCAAATGTAGGTGTTATCTTTCCTCCTTTCATACATCAGAGTTATGTGTATCATAGACAGTGGCATAACTAGGATAGGGCAGATAGGGCATGCGCCTTGGCAGCAGTTGCCAGGAGGAACAAAATTAAGGAATCAATTAGTTGTATTTAAAAGGAAATTTTCTAATAAGATCTTATTCCCCAAATTTTTAAAAAAATATGTGGGTTTCAGCAAAATGAGATGAAAATTAAAAGCTTTGAATTAATAATAAAACCTAATTGATAATAAAACCTCATTAGATACTAATGATTATTAGTTTATGATTTAGAGTTATTTTATGTGTTACATAGAATAAATTATATAAAAAAGCTCATATTCTTGAACTTCTTTTTTTTTTGCATAAAAATAAGGAATAGAGATTTTAAGCTTTTTGGATTTATATGAAAAAAAAAGCTTTGTTTTTTTTTATTCTCGCAAAAACAACAAGCACTGGGACAGCATAACTAGAGATTACACAAATTTGAAACTCTTTCAATAAAATGATCATATATGTATCAGAAACGAGTCGTTTATCAAATATGTGTGCAATAATACAGATTATCAGAGACTACGTTCCTGAAAATCAAATCTTGAATATTAGAAAATATATTTATATAATAGATATACAGGGTGATGTTGCCGAATTCGAGCAAGAAACTCAGAGAGGTGATAGGCATGAAAAGGATTAAAAATTACCATACAACATAGGGTCCTAAATGACGTTTATTCGGTGAAAATCGCAAAAACAGACGTCGAGAAATCAATGTGACTGGCGAAGAGAATGGCCCTGTGAATGCGAGGATTCGGAACAAAATAATTGAGAAGAAGCCTTCTCGTATGTAAATATCTCCATGCGTTCGAGGAAAATAAAAACAGCGAGAAAATATTCGTTAATGAGCATTGTAGAATTGATGGTCGTTAAACTTCATTCGCGAACAATATGCCAGGATTCACGAATGACGAATATGCAAATATGCATTAGCGGATGGCAATGGACACCTAACACAAAGAATGTACCAAGTATAATATATGAGGAGGCATTGTCCGTACCGTAGAACGTTTACAAACATCGATCGACGGCCGCGGGGGACAGGATCCTTCAAAGTAAAGAGGCCAAATGCAGTACAAGAAAGCAGTGTGCTCACACCTGACATGGCAAATAGAGTTTTACAGCGCTTTGCGATACCCCATCAAAAAGCATACGATCTGTTGGAGCTGAACTGGGTATATACGAAAAGGTAAGGTTATGAGTGCTGAAAACATGCACCCCTTCCACTTGAAGAAAGTCCAAATCCTGTGCGGTGTTGATTACCCTCTGCTGGTGGAGATCGTACACAGGATGCTTGATGCCACAAACAAGATACACACTTTTCTGATAGTGTTTTATTCTCAGATGAAGCCTGCCTTACGAGAGAAGACGTCTTCAACACGCACATTGCACATATCTGGTCATTCGAAAATCCCCACATCACTATCTCATTGAACGTACAACATAAGTTTAATATTAATATCTGGACAGGGTCCTCTATTGGGACCGCATCTTTAATCCGAACACCTCAGTTGCGCAAAGTACCTTGTTTTCTTTCAGCACGTCCTTCCGGATTTACTGCAGGGAATATCGACAATTGTATGCCAAAACATTTATTTAATGCATGATGGTGCACCAACACATTCTAATTGCATTCGTGAAACCTGACATGTTGTTTGCAAATGAAGTTTAACGACCAACAATTTTGCAATGCTCCTTAATGAATATTTGCTAGCTGCTTTTATTTTCCTCGCATAGAAAATTTTCATACAAGAACTCTTCTATTTCTCAATTACCTTGTTTCTAATATTCGTATTCATAGGATCATACTCTTCGTCGGGCTCATTGTCTTTTCGAAGCCTGTTTTTGCAATTTTCATTGAATAAACTTTACCTGAGACCTTATATTTTCTGATACTTTTTTATCTCCTTAATGCCTACTATCCTCGCTTTGAATTCATTTTTTGAATTTGACATCACCCTCTGCAAACGTCGGTGCCAACATTGCAGCGATGTTTCTGTTGCTCATTTTAGTTTTTCTTGAATATCTCAAAACCTCTTCAGTTTTCGCATTTCCTGCTTATATGAAATTAAAGAGTATAAAATTCCTTATATTTTCATACTTTTATTTTCTTCAAATTTTAATATTTTTGCGGATAAGGGCTCTAAACTGTTTTTTCGTTTTTCAGTATTTTATGATTCCTCAAATCATCAAATCGGCATGTTACCTACATGAAAAATAACTTTTAAGAATGTGCTTTCACTTAAGAGAAAATTCATAATTCAAACATCATTTGTTATTTTTTTAATTAATTTTTCACAGTTTCTAACAATTTTTGGACTCCCTATATTTTTGGGATTTTCACCTACTAAACATCGGTTGGGACTCTATGTTGTATGGTGAACTTTTTATCTTCTCGATGCCTACCTACTATCACGTCTCTGAATTTGTCTGTCGAATTCAGTAACACCCTGTGCATATATTTTAAGATAAAATAATGAATGGGAAGTACTCATAATAAAAATAAATTTACCAGATTTTCTTTGTTTGAGTTTCAAAAGAAAACGATAAAGTGGGAAATCGGAGCTCCAGATTAGATGTAAGTAAGTTCGAAAGATACATTTATTTTCACTTGATCAACAACAATATGCTAAACTACTGACCTTTCAAATAATACTTTTGAATGCGAAAAACCAGAAATAATTTTTATTAAAAATAAAAAGATTTTTTTTTATAGAAATTATATGTTTCTAGATATTTTAGGATTCTTGCGATATATAAAAGATCTTTATCGCGAATCTTATGACTTATGGTAACTTGACTAAATATGCTATACCAAGTGAAAATAGAATCACCCCATGGCTTAATAATAGCCTGTATGTTTAAAAACACGATAAATCGATGCACAAATGGCGCACATACATGGCGATAAAGAAATTATTTATCCCTTTTCCTAGAGAAACTCGTGATCGTAAAAGCCCTTTATCTTTGTGGTATATTTTTCAGAAAATGGTAAAACATGTAAAAGTTCAAACGATGAACAATAGGAAAGACAGGCAAACAAGTTCTAGTATTCCCATTCATTCATTCGCCATTGTTAAATTCCAGTCAGAGTTGTGATATGCGTTAATTATGAAATACAAGCAGTATAGAATAAATAAGCAGTTTTAAATTAGTAGTTATGATAAAAACTCAAATATCAACTTCATTAATATATGTAGGATGGAGAGATTAATTTTTTTTTCAATTTCATTTAGAACAAGAGCTTGCTGTTCGCCTCGGTGCATAAGGGTGTGAATGTGTATATAATAGTGAAATATTGTTCAAAAGACTAAATAACTAAACCTGAAATGATAAAAGAGCAAAGAAATAATTATAGTGTGTCTCTGACGAGTTGGCGGTTGTTCTTCCACCTCGGACTAACGGATACATACACTCAGAAGGAGAGAAGCATAAAACGGCGAATTGATAGATGAGAAATAATAAGGCTAGTTTAGTTTAGTTATATTAACGTCCAGTTTTAAAGTAACAATAGGGCTATTTTGGGACGGACCTCGCAATTTTGAACCGCGATCAGATGACGTGAATAACACCTGATCTGGTTCTCCTCCCTCCAAATTTTCGCATCTTACCAGAGGGAGGGCGTTTGGTTCGATGATTTTAGAGTGCACCAGACATGGTTACACAACGGTTATTCGGTTGAATAGGGCCTCGAATTTGAAACCTCCTGTTCCGAAGTCGCGACCATATCACCAGGTCTCGGGACTTTTAGAAATAATAGGATACTATTAGACTAACGAATCTGATTGTACTGAACTCGGTGCATTCCTACATTTCATTCCTAGGAAGACTTGTGGAACTTTGATTCACGTCTGTTTTCTAATATATAGAAAGAGACTCGACTGATATTACCTAATTCTTATATCACGCATATCAAGCTATAAACAGGCATAAAGAAAATATTTTGTATTGATATTTTCTTCAAATTTATTTAATATTTTTCATTTTTAAGAGGCATTATTTAATGCAAAGTAAAAATTGAAAAAGAGATTTCTCTGGAATTTAACTGTAAAAAATTAAATTTAGTTATTCTTTAAAATGTGAATTGTTTTCTAAAATTAATTCTCTAAAAATTAATTCATATTTAATTTTTGTTTATTTATTTGTTAGTTTAAAATCATTTTTCTTGTAGATATGAAGAGGAAAATGAGACTGATCAACCTTTTTGCATATACCAAATGAAAAAAATACACACACACTTTTTCGATAATTGTATTTAAAATTAATTATATTAATTAACATTTAATAAATTAAATTCAATTATTTATTTTTAAATATGAGCTATTGCCTCACAAATAAATCTGAGACATAAAATTCAGTTGCTAGACAAAGCTGGCACTCATTTTCGTGGACGGAATTCAGGATTGATCACTTAAATTCGTGAAGTCTGATC
Source organism: Argiope aurantia (assembly GCA_026543865.1). Lineage (NCBI taxonomy): Eukaryota > Metazoa > Arthropoda > Arachnida > Araneae > Araneidae > Argiope > Argiope aurantia. The sequence goes on along the minus strand of JAPMOR010039452.1, from coordinate 133,545 downwards.
ACTCTAAGATAGAGATAGAGTTCTAATTTGAAAGTAAATACAAAGTTCTCAAAAACACAGCTTTATTAAAAGTTGTAAAGTAAAAAAAAAAAAATCACTTATTTTCAGTACTGTAACCATTAAGTTATAATTTATTTTTATATAAACATTATAAAACCTTGAAATCAATATCTTCTACGCTTCAGGTGAGGTCATTTATGAAAAAAAAATTACTCAATTAATCGATTTACCGATATTTGTGAAAATATTAAAATAGGTAATGCCGACTAGAAAGCACAAGTGTGCAAAATTTCAAAGCTCTAGAAACTATATAACTGAAAGAAAAATCAATAAAAAAATCAACAAACATGATATAAATCAAGTAATTACATGATATAAAAAATAAATTTATTTTTTAGCTGACTTTTTCTTTTCTTCTGAATTTGTTTTCCTTTTTCTGCATCATTTCTTTTTATTCCGAAATTTTTAAAGCCGAACTGAATTAGAATGTTGCAAGATATAGCATTCTCATGCACATTTCCCCTGTATTTTGAAAGAATTTTAAACGATCACACCTGTTTCATTATGCGCATATTCATTGTTTAGTAATTTTATGGATCATAAATTCGTTGTCTGGAAAATCAGCAGACACTGCAGGAAAAATTTACCTTGTTAGAAGATTACAACATTGATAAAAACGCATTTCAGCATAAGCAAAATGGCATATAAATATCGTAATATAAAACCTATATTTAAAACAATGGTAATATTTTGCATTTTCGTTTTGGTTCTTTGATTATTAATACATTGCTTCCTAATTGTATTCCAAGAAAATTTTATTTGCCTACTTTTTTTTTTGTCTTTTTCTTGCATGTATCTATACATAAACGTGATAATTCAAAAATACAAAAGGTGGCATAAATGTAATTTGGCTTATCGGCTTCGTAAATTTATATCAAATTTCTAATTCTATCCGTCAATAGAAGAAGTAGTAAAATAATCCTCGATTCTTTTCGCCGGAGTGGTATTTTTTTGGATTTCAGATCGGAAAGCTCTAGGTCGACCGAAACTACGGCGGGCGTCTGAGACTCCTAGATATGATTGTGAAATATTTCCCCATTTCGTTGTGATTGATTGAAGACCCAAGGTACATGTTTTGTTCATTTGATACGCTCGCCCAGAGGGATTTCGGGGTCATAGAGGTTTACAATGCATTCTTAAAATATGTTTCTTCATATATTTGCTGCATAGCCATAAGCTAAACGAGGTCTTTTTTTTAAAAAAAATATCAATCTTTTAAAAATAAAGACTGTAACTGTAGTTTTTGAGGTGAGGATAGGAAATTTTTCTTATCACTGCACGAGAAATTCGGGCGTTGCAGTATTCTGAGGATCTTGAATGATCTTAGGATTGAGAGGGTTAATCCAGCTTTTTAGTTGAATTAACTCTTATTTCTACATCTTTTATATTCTAGTAACTTAATCATTAAAGATCATGAATAAAAATTTCTTTAAATGTGTGTAACACTGAATATCTCCCAGCAAGTCAAAATTCTATAATTAGTTTTGCATTATCTAAGAACAAATCCTTGAACAAATGTCTTTAATATCAACAAATGCTGTGGTTGATGGACGCTATTAAGACTCATTTCTAAACAGAATGCACAGTGAAGTAATTTTTCTGGTTAGTGAGTGTTTGAGGGAATACTAATAATGTATCTAAGGGGTCATAAGCTTTCATACAAAATAAAAATTGACGAAAGCGTTTCAGTAGATAGGGTTGAGGAACAGACTTTTTGGGGGGCGGGGGATTTCTTTAAAAATACATTTATTGGCGAAAGAGGTATGCAACAACAAAATTTGAATTACGGAAAAGAATTTTTTTTTTAATTTCCTAATGGGGAGAAAATGTTTTCTAATACAGTGCTATAATATTTTCCAAAGAAAAAAAAGTCAAAATTTTGCTTTATTTTTAATTAAACAAAATTTTAATTGAAATAAACAAAACAAGTCTTATATTCACACCTTCAAAAGTATGCTTTTGCAAAATTTTATAGTTCCAGGTCTAGCGGACTGCAGTGTAATACGTCAACATACACACATTCTTTTTTATTAGTAGTAGAAAGCGGCTTAATTCATGCCATTGTTCAATTGTTAATCACGTGGCGTATGTGCTAACTCAGTTGGAAATAAAAAGATAAATGGAAACCTTTTAAATTATTTTGTCATTTATTTTAAACAATGAATGAAATTACATAAGATTACCTATTTATCAGAGTAACTTCATAAAACTCATTTAACTTTCAATATATAAAGAAATTAATAAAAATGAATGATATCTCGTTTAACTTATCTCTTATGTCAAAAAAAGCCTTTCAAAATATTTTTGAATGCTTCCACAATCTTAGCTTACATTTGAAATGCTTTATTTTCACCTTGAACTGAAAAGTTCTCGAAAAATATTTAATGAAACGTGAAGATAAGCTAAAATAAACCTTGTGTTTTAATCTAGGGTTAACCGGAAAAGATAAGCCATTGGAAACAAAAGCAAGGAAAAAGTTTTAGATTAGATCTGTATTAGCAGTAAAAAGATAAAATTCATTTTCATTTTCAGTGTTTATTAATTCGGTATTGTTTTCAACAATTAACTAAAAAAAAAAATTCAATTCAAAATTTGAGATAACATTCATTTCGATGCTGGTAACGATGTAGAAATGATATTCAGAGGTTCTTTGAAATTCTTGAATAAAATATAAAATCGGTTTTGAATATATATTTTTTTCTTTTAGGAAGAAAACAAAGAGAGATATTTCAAATCATTAAAAAATTCGACTTTGAAATTTACTTAATTTAATTCGAATGTTTTTATACTTGTAAAGACGAAATTTTGTAATCGATTTTTCTTTCATTTCTTTATGTGCTAAAATTTTGAATTTTGTATATCAGTTTATTCTCGTTAACAATATACTATTTTCGTATTTTCAAACTACAGTCATTAGTTAAATTTTGATTCCATAATACATGTAACACTGTTGTTGTTGTTTCTAATGGCATTTGTCATAGACAAGCTCGTTGACGAAGTCAGCGATTTTAAGCCGAAAGAGCATCTCTTGTTTTTCAGTAGCGTCATCTAGGGCCAAAAGTATGTCCTAGATACTCACGCGTCACAACCCTTCTTAAGGGGTGGATTTCATTCACTCATCCACAGATCGTAATTTAGACCTGAAACAAAGAGCGATCACCTCTGAACCAATACCCCCAGTGGTATTTTACACAATGGAATTAAAGAATATAAATTGGGAAACAAAAAGTGTAGCAAAAGGCAGAACACAAAGAAAGAAAATGAAAGTCATATGACAAATCGAGCATTCGGAGAGTGTCGAATATTCGGTGCCCCTGGTGATGATGGCCATTTTGACAAAAATTGACATTCAACTGAGGATTACTCGGATTATTTGAATTTGGTAAAAGAACAGGAGGTTAATGATTTGTGTTGGTGAAGCTGTTAAATGAAAAATGAAAGTACTTCCAATTTTAGTCACTAAAATACTTTTTCGTGACTAAAATTTTGACAAAAAAAAAAAGCTTTAACGAAAGAAAGGTGACAATCATCAGAAAAAAAACTCTAAAATACTGAATTCATTTATGGCTTCTTCGTATGTAAACTATAGAGAAAGTATTGTAATCTTTCAAAAATTCGGTACTTCGGGATTATCTCGTCAACCTGTCAACGCTCGCAAAAATGTGCCAATTCTCGCGAAATGCGCCATTTCATTGGCGCCATCATAATTTTACTTCATTTTATGATTTTATCACAAATTGGAAAACGATTTGGATTCAATTAAACTTCTCTAATTATCCTGCATTTTGATCATTAATAGCTTAATAAAATCCTCGACATTTTCTCGTATACTTTCCAATACATTTTTTTTTCTTTCCTCTAGGATAAAATTGTGCTAATATATTGAGTTAAACCAGCGGGAATGGTCTCTCCAAAACTTCCTCGCATAGTCTAATATACGTGTTATCTCCCCCCCCCCAAAAAAAAACGCTTTGCATGGCATTGGAGTACAATAGTTACGAAATAAGAACCTTTGGCATGAGCTTAGTATTTTTACTAAATCTATCTTGTAATTCTTGGCGAAGTTTTTTTTTTTATTTAGCGATTATTTCTTGGTATGCGATTGATATCATTTCAGAATCGAAATTATGTTTTAGTCGCGTTTTTATCAACCGGTTGAAATGAAAATTTGACACAAAGCTACTATTGTAGTTACAAAATTCCATGCCAAATTTAATACATTTAACTCATTTAATTTTTGAGTTATCGCGTTTATATGTTTCTAAAAGACCGACCGACAGATGATCAACCCCACATTGGATTTTTCAAACTTCGATAAGTATCGGCACAGCAGATGTGAAATATGTGTAGAGAATTTTATTTGCATATCTTTCTTCTTTTTGCAGTTATTGTGTTAAATTATTTTCATGCTGCCAGACAGATAGACTCCCTCAGAGCGGAATTTGCTCAAATTTTCCCAGAAATCTGCAAATTTAGTTCAAAGACCGTATGCCAAATGTCATCCGTTTAGCTCAAAATGTTTCTGAGTTATTTTTATCACAGACAGACATAAGGGCATTTTCAGAAATTGTTTTTTTTCGAACTCAGGGAGATCGGAAACGTGGATACACGTCAAAATTTCAAGTTCGAATTTTTTGACAATTACGATACTTTCTCTATACTTCTGCGTATACTAGAAAGTAAAAGTAGTATAATGCGAATACCTTGTGTGGAAATGATGAATAGTTACGAAATATAAATATTTGACGTGAATATGGCGTTTTTATTGAATTTTTATCTATAATATGTGTTTTTACTGGCCGATTGAAACCAAAATTACCACCACGGAATGGCAATAGTAGTTACAAGATAACGTTACAAATTTCATTGGTTTACGCCATTGCAGTTATAAGAACGAGAAAGTAAATACCAACATACGGTCGACCGCTTGACAGATTTGGTTCAAAAGTTTTTTAAGAATCTATATTTTAGTCGCCTTTGTAGCTAAAATTCCCTTAATCCCCCTCAAACAAACAAACAAATATATTTTAGATGCTAAACCTGTATATCAAATTTTATTTACGTAGTTATTTGCGTTTTGTAGTTACCGAGTTCCTATTTACTCGAACAGCCGGCTTGGCAGACTTCCTATGAACGTTACTTTTCCGTTATCCAGGCGCAAGCGAAAAATCGCCAAATAATGTAGAATTTCGCCATTACCGTTTAATTCACAATTGGCGACATTTGCGCCCCGCCCAGCTAATGGAAAAGTAACGTTCATTCGTCTTATGTTTGATAGGAATCTACACATGTAATCTTAAGCCTATATTCCAAATTTCATTTGTCTAGCTCAAAGCGTTTTTAAGTTATCATGTTCACAGACAGACAGAAATAATGCCGAAAATGGATTTTTCGAGCTCAAGGTGGTCTAAAATATGGAAATTCTTCAAAATTTCGAGTTTGAACTTTCTTTTTCATGTTCACAGACAGTCAGAAATAATGCCAAAAATGGATTTTTCGAGCTCAAGGTGGTCTAAAATATGGAAATTCTTCAAAATTTCGAGTTTGAACTTTCTGACAATTATATTATTTCCAATATACTTCGTATAGGGATAGTGAAAAAAAAAATAAGCTTCTGTGAAATTCCCCTTTCCTGTTTTACTATATAATTAAATGTGACTACTATAATATGTTCCGTATAGATTAATCAATCTGAAACAAGAATAGTAAACGCAATCGCAAAATACAATATTCATACTTTTTTTGTGTCTTTCTGACTTTTTTCCAGATTAATTATTAAATTCTTTTATTGCTTTTATTTCTCTTAGTTATTTTATACCTTTTTTTTTTATCTTTATGACTTTTTTGTGATTAATTATTAAATTCTTTTAATATTTTCATTTCTCTTAGTGATTTTCTTTTATATTGTTAACATAATAATTTTGATAGGATTAATACGTTGCAAAGGTCATCGATGCAAAGAATTTTAATAAGATCTAAAGAGCGGAACATTTGACAGAAATATATCAGAATTGACAATGTTTAATGGGAGATCGCTGTGAAAATATTTTTTTTTCAAAATTTTAGCTTAATTTTTAATTATTTCAAAAATAAACAAAATGTGGATATTTTTCTTCAATGACTCCAGAACATATAATCGCACAGAATCTATTTTACACCAGTTAAATTTCAAAGAATTAACTTTTTCAGTGATGCCAATTTTATTTCCGTTTAATTTTTACCCCTGATTCTATTAATTTTCAGAAATATTTCTAAGTCTTTTTACAACAATACTTTTCATTGTTTCGTTACTATGTTTATAATCACGGGAGTTCCAATGCTATTACGTTTTTGTGTGCACTTTTTCATTTTGTTATAAATTAAAATAATTTTTTTAAATAGCATAAATATAGACGAATAAAGATGGGAAACCTTATTATACTTCAATGTTTCTAACTAGAGCTTCGAATCTCATTTCTTTTTCTCCTTCTTTTATGGATTCCAAAAAGAGAACATTTGATTTCTTAATTCATAGTATAATTATTTTTTATCTGAGATTATAAGTAGCGATATCAACAGGTGGTACAGGAGGAAGATGATGTTACAACAATTTTTTAAAAAAGAAATGTAATTTTATATAGTTTTTCGCGATGTGCAATTTTTATCTTACTTTCATTCTTTTTTTCGTTAATGTTCCAAATATCTTTGTAAAAATTAATTAAAGCAGAGAGCTACAACTTGGGAGAAATTCCTAATTGTTATCACTAAATTTTCAATCTAATCTACAGTGAAAGCGTTATCAACTACACTCTGAACTGTGGTGATTTAACAATTCTACTATTTAATAAGCACTTCAAAGTTTCATTTTCGCTTGATATATCTAAAGCTGTTCAGCTAAGATAAAAAAGTTTCTTATCAGAAATGTAATTCTAAATTTTGCATAGAGGTGCGAGCGACATTTATAAGTTAGCTCAAAATAAAATTATCTTTATTATTTGCCATTGGTCTCATACAAGCAGATGTATTTTCGATATTAGATAGTGTCCATTATTCGGTCCAATTGTCAAATTAATTTCACATTTCAATAATCATAAAAGACTTTGTTCTTATGATTATTATACAAAATATATTATATGTGGTGTTTGTATTAATTTTCTAATATATATATCGTAGAAAAAGGTTGAAAAAGTTCAAAATATTTCTCAATTAACTCTAATTATTTATTAATGATATCCCTAATTGCAAAAAACGAATTATTTGTTATAATAATATTATAAAGAAATAATAAATTCCAAAGAACAATAACCCTGAAATTTAAATATTATTTAAAATTATTCGTCAAACCACTAAATTTAAGTATAGCATGACCATTTTAAATGAATAAATAATATTCCAATACATTATAAAATAACCATCTTGGTTATAGGTTGGTTCGTCAAAATTAAAGGTTGCTAAAAATTCCAAATAAATATTTTGACTGACATGGAAATTATAGTTTTCTTTACAAATTAGTTTTTAACTCTGAATTTTGGAGTAGATAACTCATACTATTTTAGAAGCCTTAAATATCTATTTATTATGCTCAACATTTTTCTAATTTTCATTCTAAATCTTTACACATACAATTATATTGCAAGGAAGAGCTGCAATGTTTAAGAAAATAACACTTAAAATACACTTAAAAAGTTTTTCAACATTGCATGATTCTGTAAATACAACCAAAATTCCATGAATAACATATATTATACAGTCGAGTCAAGACGACGTGTCTATATGTGTTTTATATAATCAATTAATTCAACACGCGCTCAGTATTTTCTCGCACTCCGAGTGAAGGGCTAAAACTCCTTAACGTTTACAACATTCTTTTAAACATACCTAAGATTTCCTATCCTAAATGGCAAGTGTCAAAGAAATCCCTGTCAAAATCTCATAGTGAAATCTCTGGAGAAAAAAATTTTGGTCTCTTCTATTTTTGAGTCGCAATGTAGACTGACATATTTCTTACTATTTATTCTTTGTATGTAAATTATGTATTCTGTGTTGAAATAAATCGATGTTTTGAAATTTCAAAAGTTTCTTTCTCTCTATATATATATGTGTGTGTATATATATAACGGTTAAAACTTCGAGTAAATTTAATGTTGACGGTTAGCAATCATGGATGAATTTGGGTAATGATTTTCACCAATATTTCCTTTCATTTCCTAAGAAATTAATTAACTTGAGTTTGAAAATATCAGCTCAACGATACAATTTGAAATCCAACACCTTATTCCTGGCAGAAAATTTGATGCGTTTTTTTTTTTTTTACTCCCAATTTTTTTCAGGAAATTTTTATGTCCAAAATTAAATTCTTGTACATGACTACCCCCTAAAAGTTAGTCTATATCTGCTCCTGTATTTATCTTTATTATTAATAGAAATAAAGATAAGTGAATAATTTTATTCATTTAATAAGGTCAAATTTATGTAGTTTATTGAACAATGTTTTTGATAATTAACTGTAGAAACATAATTCCTAAATATTATAATTCATGGAATTTGTACTTTTTCTTTTTGGCAACAAGAAAAATTATTTAATCGATCTGCCTGCACCGTCTTCTGCCCAACGATCATAGCTAGCTGCCTAGTTGAAAATCCTCCAACGCAAACAAACCAGTTTAAGATGTTTCCTGTCTTTTTTTCTTTTTTTTTCAATTCGATGCTCTTGCAAAGTTTGGAGTGTTGTTTGCAGTCTTTCAGCCTAGCATTTTATTTTCCCTTTTCCCTCTTGGTGCTCTTTTTTATGGATTGGCATTCTGTTTTATCATTCCAATGGCTTATATGATTCGTAAATCATCCTTCTTACTATTTCTCTCCAACTAATTTTTTCTTTTTAATTCAGGAGTTTGTAATTTAGTAATAAAACATTTTCTTGCTACTTTTTAGCTGTATGACAAAAATCTTTTCGAATTCCCAACTAAAAACAACATATTATTTAAAAGTAGAGAGAAATCGACTTCTTTGCTTCTCGTTTTTCACGTTCTATAAAGCCTTTGTTAAAAAAGCCGAACGAAGTTAATTTCCTTATTCCCCAAAAGAAGCAAAAAATATAAATGAGCTGAAAATTTTTCTAGGAAACTCTTGAATAATACTTGTCAATAAAAATAAATAGTCAAATAAATATGGAAATTATTTTCAGTAGAAAAGTTTTTTTGGAGTAATTAGGAAATTTTTTACTGATTTTTGAAATAAATTGAAAAGATATTTTCTATACTAACAATGAAGTCCATTCAACAATATTTCCATCATTTTATTTGCTAATGTTTGGCCATTTTTCACAAAGTTACTCTGTCTGAATATCTGGCTTATTGCTAAAAATGTTAGAATCGATATTTGCAACCTTCCAGAGAATTCATACTCATAAACAGTGGAAATCATCCGAACACTGTAACTCAGAATTGTATTTAGGAGGTAAGACATCCCGCTTAAGTTTTGATAATTTTCGCCAGATGGCCATAAACACATGCAGCCTAGAATTATCTTAGTGAAATATATTTCTTCTCTTTAGGAGTGGTCAATTATGAGAGCTTCTATTCAATGTCACGATTCAGATTATACAGTTGGTTACTGCATTTAACCAAATTAATTGTTTATTAAACGGCAACAGCTAGTAATAGACAATGCCCTTCCAATTCTACCAAAAACAAAGCATAAATTTCAAGGAATGGATGGTGATATTTAGGGCGGTTAATGACATCACAATCGACTTATTCCATGACCCCTTCTATTCAAAATTGTTGTGGATGATCCATTTGTTATCTCTGCCATAATCTGTTCCAAAGATGAATCGTTCCTGTATCCTTTGAGCAATAATTCTTATACAGGCAATTTTATTTTAATGCATGCAAATCTTATATCATTTCAAAAGTTTTGTCTTAATTGGGGAACATCCAAACTTTAAGACAACTACTGAAGATAGTCCCATTAAACACTCATAAATAATCAAATACTCTATTTTGAATTTCTAAGCTATTTCACAGTTGGAAATAAATCGATTATTTGGTCTCATTAACCGCGGTTAGCATACCAGGACGTTGCCGATATTAAACATGAAATTCACCAATAATCTGTGCATTGTATTCGCATTTACAAACATTATCTCCGTAAACATCACAATATTTTTTCAGCAATTTGAAAAACATTTTGTTCCATTGAAATTGTAAAAAAGTACGAAATGCCAAAAAAAAATCCACTTTTTCATTTTTCTTATTTACACCGACACTAAACAAATACAAATGAAGTAGTGAGGATGGTGAAAAGATATAAATATTGGCTAAAGCACTACCTTTCAGAAAATAGCGAATATAAAATGTTGATAGCTGTAGCTTAGTTTTCCTACAACTGTCGAATAGTGGCAGAAAGTTTTCCAATAACTCAATAAAAAAAAAATACTTTTTCGATAATTAATTATATGATATAAAAAATAAATAAAATTAATTTGTAGAATTTAATTTGATTGGCTAGCATAATGTCAGTAAATAAATAAATCGTCTGCCTTGCCGTTTTAATTCGTTAAAATAAAACTTATATAATAAAATATGAATATTTATTGTTATATAAATTTTTAATTTCTACAATATATTTTAATACTTTAATTAATGTAAGCTTCCAATAATTTAGGAACAGTTATTATAAAAAAAATATTTTTCTACGATTAAACTACTTTTTATACCAATATTACCCCCTTAAATAATTCAAAATTACATAGCTATAATATTTTTACAACAATTTAAAACTATCACACATATTATGTAAATTGTCCTGTAGACTCGCTCAAAACCTTTCTTATCTGATATTCTTTTTTGTCAGCAAAGGAAAAGTCAAAGTATCTTTACGAAACAACCAATTTCCAAGTGAGCGATTTCACTGAATTTCAATTATCTGCTCGTCAATCGCCAAACGACTTTTTCCGGTTATCTTCATAGAAATGCGTCATAATCTCTTTTCAACGAAAAGTGTGCGTGGGAATAAAACCTTTGGATTCTTTAAAATCGTTGTCTTTTATTTTTTAAATTTTTTTATTGTTATCTATCGTATATGCATAATTTGTTTTACATGATGTAAATATTGAACAAAACAAACAAAATTTTGTAACTTCTAAGATTTATTTTTAAAAAAATTCATAATGGCACTTCACTCTGCGTTTATTTTGGTGTTTATGTTAAAAAGAATCAGACTAATCTTAGAACAGCAATGAAGAAGTTAAATTGAATGTACTTGCTTTATTCTTTAGGGTTTTTGAAAAAAAGAATATAAAAAATGAATTCAGAAAAATTATAAATCAAAATGTTTGATTTTTTCTTTCCGCTTAAACTGATTCCTGTCTAGAAATAATCGATTGGATTTCATCCAAGTGGTGCGTTCTTTTTCTTAAGCTCTCTTAGGAAATGGCAAATTCGAACTCCGAAACCAAAACATGTTTTGCTCGTAAGTTATTTCACACATTTAATAAACGAATAGTAATATCTCAAGAAAAGGAAACTGTTGGATGGTTTTATTAAGCTTTTTTCTTTGTGAATGAAAACACTGCGCAGTGCAATTTTCATGAAACTTCTCAAATGATTATGTGAATAAAGACAAAGATTCATATGATGTCGCAGTAACACGACAAATGTAACTGTGCGTGACATCTAACTGCTTATTTTATACTCCAATGAGAAGTCCTGTTTACTTCTTAGTATCTCTACTAATAATAAAAGAGAATGTGTTTGCTAGAGAAAGTATCTGCATTCTACAAATCAGACCATTTGGCCTAAAGTTACCAAATGCGGGACAAATATATCTTGATGGCTGGTAATATGTATGGGGTTTTTTTTGTAACTGTAATTAAAATATTTATTAAAAAACAATTAAGCGAGATTTTAGCGTATTATCACAAAAATGTCTTTGTAATGATATCAACTAAATTATGTATTATGTATGATTTTTTCCGCAATATAATTCTAAGAATTAATATTTTGCTTAATTTCTATGTAGTCTACAAGAGAAGTAAAGTAGCGAATTTACAATACCATGAAAGTTAGAAATAAATGAATTGGAAATTACGTTTTTACTAGTGAGAAAATATCATGAGACTTTATTGCATTTGAATGAATCATGTACACACTGATCTGAACAGGTACAAGATTTTTAAAAAATACATTTGTCACAATTTGTTGTTTCAAAATTATTTGTTGGAAGAATCATGAACATCAAGTTATGTGTGAAAGATTCAATAGAGACTAAGCTCAGCCAACATTCTTGGAAAACCATATGGTCGCCAAAGGTAGCTAGTATAAAATAAAGGAAGAATCGTGATCATTAAAGTATTTAATTTAATGTTTTAGAACTCTGGTTTTGAAAGCACTTGAAAGTATGTCTGTTTATCTGAGAAAACAATAAATCAGAAATAGGGCCGAACTAGATGGATGAATATTTTTATTTACAAAATGAAGATGTGTATCGAATTTTCGATGACATTTCAGTGGCGTAGCTAGAATACATGTAACAATGCACATGCCCCAAGTATCATTAACAAGGGAGCGAAAAAGTGATGTTTCATATTATTCTATTTAAGAAATCGGAAGAGTTTGTGCAAATAAATCATTATAAAATTTTAATTTAAAAGCCACCTTAATTGCATTCAATAGTAAAATTCCGAACGAAAGCTAATGAAATTAAATTTTATAATTGTATATACTGTTTCTTCAAAAAAAAAAAAAAGAGTCAGTTCAGATGTTAAATCTGTGTACCACATTTTACCTATATAGCTCTTTTCGTTTTGAAGTTATAATATTTACCTTACAGTCGGTCAGCCAGGCAGATAGAAATTCTCTAAATAGATTTCTATCAAATATTGATAGAAATATACAAATTAAGAATTGAGGCCATAAACAAAAATTTTTCTGTCCAATTCATTTTTTTTTCTTTTTTGAATTATGACATTCAGAGTCAGAGAGAGATATAATAATAAAAAAGTGTTTTTTGAGCTCAATGAATTCTGAAACGTGAAGAGTGGTCAAAATCTTGAGTTCAAATTTACTTGCCGATTACAAGCAATAATTAAAAAAAATCTATACAAAGAAATTTGTATGACAATAAAGAGAAAGAGAGTAATTTTTATACAAACGTCAAGTGTAATTTGCTTGCTCATGAGAATTTTTTTTTATTTCACTTTTTGTTAAGTACTTTATTAACTAGAGTACATGATTCACAGTAAAGATCATGAAGACCTTGCACCTCTTTCTGGAGAGGATGTTTTGTGCAGTTCTGTTATTCTACTTGTTGATGTCTGCGACATGGGTTTTGGTGAAGTGCCAACTTTTGGCGTGCTCGTTTGAGAAAACGGATGAAATACTTTTCCTTGCTTTTAAGATCTGCATTGAATAGCAATTCTGAGATGGAAGCGCATTTATTTTGTAATAAACAGTAATTTCATTGAAATTAATCAATGGTTTACTTCTTATCCCACCAATTTTTGGTTTTTTATTCGCATTTTTTTAATACAGTTATTCGGTAAATATCATAATCTAAATCTGTTAATAGACATTTAGCAGATGATTCTTTTTCAGAAATTTTATAACTGCTACTATTTTTATTTCAGTTAAAATATTATTAAAAGGTAAAAGCAAACGATTTTTTTTTTGATAAATATATTTTGTTAATATTATTTTGTTTATTTTTGTATAATAGCTGATGATCAATTGTAAACCTTCTGGAATCTGGCAATGCTTGTAAGATACGCTGTTATGTTGAAAGAATAAACAAGCGGATGGAATTCTAAATTGCTTGGAGTATTATTTTAGTTTTAAGAATTTAAGATGCTCTGCAAGTTATAGTTTGAAACTTAAGAAAACGGGTAGTTTTCTAGAAAGCATGAAAAATTGTGGTGACCCGGACATGATTGAAAAAAGGTCAGTAAACTAAATTTTCGTTTTCCGTTGCTTTCGGTTTCGATTATGGAAGATCTGATGAAAAGACGTAGTCCAGTCAGGACGAATTTTACGAAACGTTATAATGCAGTAATAACGGCGTTGAATGAAGAAAATCTAAATCGTGATGATATTGAAATAAAACTTTGTTCTTTAGAAAGAGTTGCTACTAATTTAGCAGAATTTGATGACAGCGTATATAAAGCATTAGAATCTGCTAAATCTGAAGAATATGAAGAAGAGTACGAAAAAATAGATGAATATCGTGAAAAATTAGATGCTGCACGGATTCGTATAAAAACATGTTTAGAAAAACTTTCTTCTCTATCCGAAGCGCCGGAATCAGTTAATGTAGAGAAAGCTAAATTAAAACTTCCCGAAATAGAATTAATTAAGTTTTGCGGTGAAGTTAAAGATTGGCTTAGCTTTTGAAGCCAATTTGACAGAATTCAAGAGGACGTTACCATCGGCGATGAAGTAAAATTTCAATATCTCATACAGAGTACAATAATAGGCAGTACAGCGCGGGAAATAGTTGATAGTTATCCGCCAAATACAAAAAATTATGCTAAAGTTGTTGATAGCCTGAAGGCTAGATTTGGCCGTGAAGAACTTCTTGTTGAATACTATGTAAGAGAATAACTAACTTTTATTGGTAGTGAAAGATGCTGTTAATATGAATTCAGAATTGAATATAATGCAACTCTATGATAAATCAGAGTCATATTTAAGATCACTAGAGTCTATTGGAGTAACTACCGAAAAATATGCTGCTATGCTTTTCCCGCTAGTGGAATCTGGCATTCCTGAAAATTTATTGAGAGTATGGCTATGAAATCCAATGGTAAATAAAGTAGACGATACAAATTCTTATGGAGGTAAATTGTCGCAATTGCTATTATTTCTCCGAACGGAAGTTGAAGGGGAAGAGAGGATTTTGATGGCAAAATCAGCCTTCAATTCCACAGAAACTCGGAGGTAGAATAAAAAATATCGAGAATTCGAAACTCCTGTCCCCTCGGCTAATGATTTGGTTTATAAAGCAAACTCTTTGAAATCTTGTCTATTTTGTGGAAAAGTCCATAATTCTGAAGACTGTTTCAAAGCACAAAAAATGTCTTTGGAAGAAAAACAAGATATTTTAAAGAAGAATAAGGCCTACTTTGCCTGTTTAAAGGCGGGACACGTTTCTAGAAAATGTAAAGCTAATGTTCAATGCACGCTTTGTCAGCGAAGACATTGGGCAATTATGTGTCCTGAAAAGTTCAATAACGCCAAACCTAACACCGTAGAATGTCCCAGCACTGATGGAAGTATAGTGTTATCAAATCAAAGTGAACCGGAAATTCTTTTGCAAACACTTTTAGTATTAATTGAAACGGGTAAAAGAAGCAAAGTGGTAAGAGCATTATTCGATACAGGATCGAAAAGATCATATATTTTGAAGTCTACTGTAAATCAAATGATAAGCACAGAACGAAGCCAAAACAGTGGAACTTCGTTTAACGAGCATAATTCGTACCCGAATCTTACTCGTAATGTGAAACAATCGTTAAATGAAAAAATTTATTCCTTAGGAATGTAGAAAAGGACAATGAAGGGCATTCCGAACTCAATAAAATACTCAAATTTATAATAGCGTAATTTAATATATATGTACATATTTAATGATATCTCTTAAGTTAAATCCTAATTAATTTCCTAATTTCCATCTTAAACTAGCCCTTCATTATAAATTTTCTCTAATTTCCTGATACAATTCCCATTTTTTTTATTTAATTATTTCTAATACGTGCTGAACAAAATTTTTGACAGCATGGTTCCCACACCAGGAACGAAGTAATAAAAATCTTTATCACTTACACATACCTTTTTAAAATATCTAAGAATCTCTTGCCTAAGTCTACACGTGGCAAAGAAAAAAAATTCGGTACAGTGAATCAGGCTGATAGACTAGTTCTTTTATTTTTTTCTAATTATTTTAATATATCCATGAAAAAAGTATTTTCGATCATATGTGCAGAGTAGGGAAGCCAGTATCAATAAAAATCTTACCTTTTGGCTTTTTTTTATTATTATTATTAAACCTGTCTTACAACCACATTGGGCCGCGATGGCCTGGTGGTAAGGTCTCTGCTTCGGAACCGGAGGGTTTCAGGTTCGAGACCCGATTCCACCGAAGAACCGTCGTGTAAGGGGGTTTGTTGCATGTTAAATCCATCCTGACCAAACATCCTCCCGCTGGTGTGGAGAGGGGGTGCCAGCTCATCTGTCGTCCTCGTCATCTGACCGCGGTTCAAAATTACGAGGTCCGTCCCAAAATAGCGCTAATGTTGCTTCAAACATGACGTTAATATAACTAAACCAAATCAAATACATCCACATTACGCCGGATTTTTAGGAATATACTGGGTGTGTTTAGGAAAAATATTTTTTTAAGCAATTAATTGGGTTGAAATCCGATGAAAATTTTAAATTTTGTATAAAGGCCACACGCAGGCTTTAGCAGTTTATTGGAGATCCTTTAAAAGGTGGATTCAACAAAATCTCAAAATTTAGATTTTAGCGATAATAATACTTTATTACACTTCCTCCACTGCAGTCTAAAATCTGGTGAAATTCTTCAGGATGTAAGTACTAAATCTAATAATTGGTTAGAACATTTTGACATGAGTTAGAATGTTTCGGTCCTATCTCTTATATAAAGTTAGCATACTTTTGATGCAAAACTTTTAATCTTCTTAGCTTTTCGCACGTATTTTCTTCCAACTTGGAGAAACGAGCAATACATGTTTTACAGATTATTCTTATCTCTTTCAAGAATGTTTGGGCTGTATTTTTCAAAAAAATTTTCTTCCTATCAAAGTTGCATATTTTGATGGAAATGTAGTAATTAGCATTTTAGATTTCGATTAGAATACTTACTGCTGAGTAGAGATATCACCATGTAAATAGTCATATTTCCAGGTATGCTTGGGAAATTTTGTTAGTACCCACATCATTTAAAGATTCTTTCAAAGACAAGAAGAACATAAGTATTTTTTTTTTTGTATATGTATGTATACCCATCTATGATGTGTTTCGTAAAGATTTTTCTAATCATTTGTCGGGTCTTGGTTTGAAATTACATCACTTTTAAAGTCTGTTTTGATAAGGCTTACAAACATATATTTCAGTTTCTAAATAGTGTTTTAGACAGTGTAATTAGTGTTTTAATGTTACATAATCAAATTAAATAGTGTTGCAATAATGCTGCCACTTTGAAATCAATTAAATTTATTCATTAGTAAAAACTTACTCTTATTATTATTTGCTCTATTTTGTTAATTTATTTATTTTTAATTAAGTTATATTAAAAATTGTTTGTCCGAGGTTTTTTTTTTTTTTTGCCGTACCCTGTACATAAATACTCGTATTCTTTTATCATTTGTAGAGATTGATAGGCAGATAGGATTTTTGTCTATGGGTTTTGTCGAAATTTTGATACTGATTTACACTTATGGTATAAAGGCCATATTATAAAAGTTTATTCAGATGATTTGTACTGTTTATTAATTTCAAATACAGACATAACTCAAAAAATTATTTTTACGAATTCCAGAATGTCTAAAGCTTGTAGATTAATCAAATGTTGGAATGATTTTTTTTTTTTTGCAATTATGATACCTTTTTTCCTTGTTTATTACTTATACAAGAGAGTAGATCAAACAAATAGAACAAAATTAAAATAGATTCGAACCGCTTGTCCGAAACAAGTAGCATGATAATGTTTCTCGTCGATTCGTTTGTCTTCATATACTTTTTAAAACTTACTCTTAAACTATAGCAGCAATGAAAAATTTAATCTAATATCATCACATCGCTGTTATGTATAAACACAATAACTGAAACAATTTAAGGTACTGCTGTAAAATATCATAAAAATATTTGGAAAAAAATATTAAAATTAGAAAATAAAATTGACATCACCAAAAAGCCACATTTTTTAAATTCTAAATTTGTGATGAAATAAAGGCAATAATACAATCCAAAATTATTGAGGGAAAAGATAAAATTTTCGATTATTTTACTAACAATCTAATAAAAATTTTGAAATACTTTTCATAAAGTAATTACCAATAATAAGATAATAAAGAACTTACGGTATCCGAACATGTTGAAAAGGTTAATTTTCGCTAAAAATGGCATTTAAAAAATTTATTTATTGAATAGACCAGTCTTTGAGCTATCCAAAACAGGTTTACTTTTGTCTCTACGTTTATTAGAAATCAAGATATTAATATTTTCGTAATGATCGGTAAGTGGACATTTAAATAACCTGAAGCACCGATTTACAGGATACAAATTTGTATAAATAATTTAGTTCTAAATATATATTTAGTGAACTTTTAATAAAGTAATTAAACTAATGCCACTTTTGAGAATTATGTGGCAATAAAGAATTACTGATGTCTTTATTGACAAATTACAAAATTACTACTGTATTGCAATTCATAGTAATGTAAAAAGTTTTCAAGAAATGCAAAGCACAGTGATTGCATCCTTTTTTTTTTTCATTGCTACTCAAATACAAAACTGCCTATGCATGGTCAATGCCCAACTGGCCCCAACAGCTGGTACGAATTTCAAAAAGCTGCGCTTAATAAATTAAATTACAGCGACAAGTCAAAGTGATTGCCTCAAAACATTTTGAATGTTATAAAACTAGAATGCCTGGAACTAGGCGATAATAAACTGTTATAAAAATTTTTGCATGGAAAAACTAAAATGCCAATGACATTTTCAACGGTGTTTTGTGGAAATTTATACCTAAAGTTGCCTTTGGTGAGCCACGAACCCTCAAATTAAGGGCATTTCTGCGATATATTTTAACGCAGGTTTTATATCCTTAAGGTTATTGGAGTGTATCTTAGTGCAAATGCAGTTAGAATATTTGCTGAGCTCGACAAAGACAGAATAAATGAATCTAGGCGGCATTCACTGCCAAATGCAAAAACTGCCAGAGAGAAATAAAATAATTGAAAAAGGGAAATTATTAAAAGCTGAGGAGGAAGAAGTTATAACCTATAAATGTGGTGAATTTCAAGTATGTACACTCATAATTTATCATTAAAACATGGTACTGTATATCTTAAATGCATTTTACTCTAAACTGATTTTTACTTATTTTTTTGCTCACTTCAAATCAGATAACTCAAAATATAATTATCAGCTTATTATGAAATTTGGTGGACTTTGTCTTTATACTATTTTCTAGGGGATGAATTGAAAGAGTTTAGATTGAGTGAATATTTTTTAAAATCTACAGCCTATTGTTTGAATAAAAACGTCATAAATTTACTAAACATTTCTTGATAAATCTTCGACCTGACTCTAAAATTTTTATTTATTATTATAGCCATAAGCTTGTTGTTGATTTCCTAGAGAAAACTATGTAATTTATTTTGATTTAAGTTTTGTTCGGATTGGAGTTATAGTTTTTGATGTACTCAATTTGATTTTTAAGATTTTTTTTTTAAAATTTATGTTATTAAGCAACAATTTTCAAAAATTATTATTTTTTATTCCAAATATTGACATTCTATTGCGAATATTTAATAGTTTGAAACCCAGAAATATGGTTAAAGCATGTTTTTCTAAAAAGAAAAAAGTACCCCGAACGTGTTCGGATACCTTAAATTAGTAAAATAAACAATAAAATAATTCTCCATAAAATAAATACACCAAATATGATAGCAATGAGATTATGGCTAGCCCTGTAAAAAAATTTGGAATGATATTTACGTTTTCGGTATAGTATGTGACACTATTTTTAGATGATATTCAATGTTTAAACATTACCATGTTCAAAAAATGGGACAAATTCAATAAACAATTCTTTAAAAAAATTAGGTTTGCAATCTTTTATAATTTCCATAACAAAATCTCCCAATATATCTTTCACTAGATCTTTCTAGATTGTGTATTCTATGCTACAAGTGATGCCAAAAATAGAAGTTTAACAACTGCTTTTTTTTCCATGCCCGCTCGAAGGAAATGACTATTAATGTACGTAAACTGTTTGTGCGGCGATTCTTTTCGTTAATGGATGACAAATCTTCTATTTCTTTCTCCACCCATTAAGGCACTTAACTGCAATTGTTGACTTAATGTACTCCGGAAATATGATGTGCTTCTAAGTAATAGATGATAACCTTATCGATCAAGTAGGCGAAGTCTATAGTGGGTTCTAATTTTTCTACTTTCCTTTTCTGAATTTTCCCATTTATTGAGGATAATGTTTCGGATATAATTGTAAAACTAGCGTCTAGTGGCGACTTGCTTATTTCGCTAGCAATACTTATTGTGTTAAATATTAATTAAATTTCTCATGCATAACCTCATGTTCTAATTTTGAATAGTGGTCATATGACGAGGAAGACACCTGAGCAGGCACCCCCTCTCCAAACTTCCACACCACACCACTGGAAGGACGTTTGGCCCCGACGTATTTAACGTGCGCCAGATCCGCTTACACGAAGATTCTTCTTCGGTGGCAATGGGTCTCACACCTAAAGCACTCCATTTCCGAATCCGAGACCTTACCATTAGTCCACTGAGGCCCTGCAGTTGTTGTGTCTTTTGTATATATAAACCATTACTTCTCGATTATCCATGCGCAAACGAACGTCGCCAACACCTGATTACAAACCTAACTCAATAATTGTTTTTAGGCGATGTTTTTTTTTTGGGGGGGGGGGGAAGGCTCAGGTTTAAATTATGTGGCGACTGCATTCTCACTTAGCTAACCAAAATGTAAGCAGTTTTCGGTTAGACGTACGCAACCGAAAGATCCCCAAATAATTTAGACCTACGCCAAAAGACGTCGTCAAGACTATCGAACAAATCTAGCACTGCAACTTATTGTGGCAAACTATTTTTTGAGGGCAGTCCTAAATTATTTGGAGACTTTTCGCTTGCATCTGGCTAAGCGAAAAGTTGCCAAATCTTCCTCATGGAGTCAAATCTTATCCAAGTGCTATTAAAATGTAAATGTCTGAATAATATATCTTTTAACTTCTCATTGTTTTCTGCCATATTCTAATTTCACTTTCCTTTTCATCATTCTCATAGGATTTCGACTATAGAATCAAATCAGTGAGAGGAAAGTTTGGCGAAGTAATGGAACTAGTGAGAATTTTATTGCAACAATGGAAGGTTATGTTTTAAATCATGCCAAAAAAATTTTTTAAATCGATAAAATTCAGAAAAAAAAATTACAGACAAATTAATTAATAATATTGAAAAGGTAATTTCTTGAGTTTTAATATGGTATAAATTTCCATTTATTTTTTAACAATTTCATCATTTATAACGGAAAAACATCAAATGTTTTCAATAAACTTACTAAATTAAAAATATAATTGAAACTTCCAAAACAAATCACTTTCACTTACGAAACTTTATCTGTGCCAAATTATGAAACTCTAGGGTTTACAGTCTGGCACTTAGAAAGAAAACATTCAATTTTTTAATTGCTAGTAGAGATATATTTAATTTTTAAAAACATAATACGTAGTTAAATCATATTGTTAAAATAAAAATCGGCATTAAACTTATAAAGATCAGCCAAATGACCTTTTTTTCCAAGGACAGGTGGATGACCTGTTTCATTATGTCGGATGCTGGTTAATAATAAGAAAGCAATAAATAAAACGAAATTGTAAAAAAAAAAAATTCGAACTTTTTGCATTAAAAAATATATAATGTGACTTTAAAAATGGAGAATTAATAAATATTTCTGAAATATTTAAACAATTCAAAAATATAATCGGATAAGTGAGAAATTATTCAACGCATTTCCTCATTTCCGGAAAAGATTACAAAATAAATAAAATTGCAATAAAATAATCAATTTTAAATCAGATTTAAATTTAAATGCATAAGATAATCTCTACGGTTTTCCAACACATAAACACCTGATTGAAATTCAGAGAATTGTTACCATTTTTACTTCCTTGTATAAGAAGTATAATGAAAGTACAGCAATCTTCAAAAAATTCGAACTCGAGATTTTGAGGAATCTCCACTTTTAAACTTCTCTGAGTTCTAAAAACATATTTTTGGAAAATTTCCGCCAATTTGCCACAAAGATAATTAAAAACCGCTTTGAGCTAGACGGATGAAATGTAGTATACAGGCTTAAAACCAAATTTGTAGATTTCTATAAAATTATGAGTAAAATTCATTCAGAGGAAGTCTGCGTGGTTGTTCGAATATAAATTTGCATGATAACAACAAAACAAAGTGGGCTAGATAGATGAAATTCGGGACAAAAATGTAACATGTTTAGTATAGACACCTGTCAAATTTTGAGCCAGGACCAAAAACGAGTTGACCATCTGTCGGTACGTACTTTCAAAAACATATAAATGCTATAACTCAGAAACGCAATGACTTTATTTCAAATTTGACTTTTTCAAGTTTAGTTTTGTATCAAATTTTTGATTCAATCGGTTAGAAAAAACGCGCTTAAAATATATATTCGATTTTTGAATACTTTTGATCTAACGCAGGGATTAATCACCAAATAACTCACCAAGGATCGCATGATAGATTCAGTAAAAATGCTAAATTTCTGCAAAGATTAATATTTCGTAACTATTGGTACGTCAATGGCATGCAAGGCGTTCACTGGGATGACAAATTTATTAGAGAGTATACAAGAAAGTTTTAAGGAGACCACACTCGCTAGTTACTAAATAAACTTACATTTCTATTGGTCCGGGCCAACAATTTTCTGTGTATTATTTCTTTATTGGGTTCTAGAGCTTAAAAATATCGTTAAACATTGTTGTTGAAAAAACAATTTCCAAAATACAGTATAAACTGCACTTGAAGATCCTTTAAAAGAATTGCTAGACGTAAATACATATTGCAAGTTTTTTCTTATTAAAAGCAATTAGGCATAGTTAATTTTCATGAAATAAAAAAAGATGTTAAAAAATTAAATTATTAATTATTTGAACATATGTACAAATATAAACGTAAATTGTAAATTTGGTTACAAACAAACAAAATGGATGTAAACAAATGTTTGGATGCAAACATATACTTTTGTACAAAGTATATGTTTGCATCCAAAAAGAAAAAGTGCACAATGTTTTTTGGAGCTTTTTCAAAATATTGCTCATTTCTATTTAGAGATATAAGAATTTCTTCAGGATCGAAGGTAATCAGTTGCAATTCAGTTCTTGTTCATGCTCGAAAGCATGAACAAGCTACTTTGACCATTGTATTTGCGCAATGCGCATTATCAAAGATCCGTTAACTGTTTGTGTTCATTTTGACATTTTCTAATGAAAATATCAAATGCTTGAGAAAATTATTTTTAATGATGCAGTTTGAGAATTTGTTATTTAATAATGCAAAACAATACCTTCAAATTTTTAATTGCCCTTTGATTTATGGATTCTAAATTAGCATTCGTATTGAGAGAAAAGAAACTGAACTAGAAGGAATCGAAAACCCGTCCACAAAATTTTTATTTAATATACAGAAAAAAGTTTCCGACTAAAATCTAAAATTTCTAGAAAAAGTTCGATATTTAAGGATTTCGTACGCTTGGGAGATCAATACATGGGTTTCAATCATTATACAAGAAACATGTATGAGTTTTAAGACTTAATAGCAAATTAATGTAATACATTTCGATTTAAAAGTCTTTTTGAATCTTTTTTTTATCATTAAAAATCATTTTCAATATATTCGTGAAATTTTTTTATTTGGAATTAAAAAGAATTGATTTAAAATTGTCCCATTGGTTATTTTCTACATATCAAACTAAACCATTTTGCAGAAAACTTTATTATGGTTTAATAACAAATGCAAACACCTGTAATAGAAAGTAAATATTAAATGACGTTAACTATGATGAAGTATTAAATGCCGACTTTATATTTTATTACCTATAATACTTTTAAATATTCAAAATGCTTAATCTAATTTTGCACAGATGCAATTAAATGTAAAACTTTTTGGATGAGAGAGATATGTCTTTTCTTTTCCCTATTATAAGCCAGTATTAAGTGAAAGGATATTAATTTCAACATATAAAAATTCGAGTACCCAGATGAAATCATTTGACTGAGTTTGGAAAATTGCAGCTGTAATTGCATTCACTTGAAGTGGTGGAAAATAGGTGATAAGACACGCGTATAATAACTTAATTCTACAGCTTTAAAACCAAAGGGAAGTTTTAAGTCGCATAGAGAGCATTAATTTCTGATTTACATCCATTTCCATTGACAAATCTGAAGCCGATGGAATATCAGAAGATTTTATTATCGTTTGCTGAGCGAAATAAATTTAGAACGTTCTTCCTCCTTTTCTCCACATAAATTTAAACAGATATTTAGTGACGAGAGTGCACGTATGATTCAAAAACATTAAAAACAGTAAAAAAATAAAAGTTTTCCTTCTAGAAATATTTATTTGATATGCTAAAATTTCATAACCTATTTCATTCAGATCAACAGAAAAATAGTTCTATACATTTGAAAAAATCTTATAAAACTTCAGAAAATCCTTTTAAAAAGACTACACACCTAAATTAAATTAAATCATTTCTGAAAATGGAAATTTTTTATCGTATTTATAGTCGTTTATTTTAAATAAGATGGAATTTCAACTCATAGGTTTGCCAATTTGAGTGGAGTGTCATGGAGTGCGTGAATTCAAGGTTCTTAACTTTCGGGCATTATGATTGAATAGAATTGGCAAGTATAGGCAATAAGACACCGAAAAACATAATTTTTTCACGCCAGCTGCAGGGATTTTCTCGAAATTTCTCGGATTGACCTATTAATGATGATATTGTATTCCCTCCTTTCCTACCGCAACTTAAAACTTGTTGGTCTTGGCAAGGTCGTGAACACAACGAACGCTGAAAACTTTATTTTAGAGACCCATACATGAGTATTTTGTGCTTAGTGTTATTGTTCGGCCATAATTATACTATTAATTAATTTAATCTTATCAACCAAGTCAAATGCACTATGTTTAATACATCAAATGAAAACCCTATATTAATTTAAATTTGCAGAATAAATAAAGAGCATTCTGGTTGCTGAACTATACAATCAAAGTATGGAAATCGGGCTAGTTGTAGAGGCTGGGGTCCGTGCTAAGGTTTTATTTTGCAGAATCTCTCACAAAGAGGAGGAGGAGAGAGGAGGAGTCAAGTGAACTGGTGACAGCTTTGGGTCTAGGGAGCTGATATTCATGTTTTGCAAGTTATCCTAAACATAAACATGGCACAGGAAAAAATATATTCCAGAGAAGCTAATAAGAAAAGACCAGCATGAGATCAAAATCTGCCAATTATGCTCGTTGTACGAACGATATAAAGATTTTGCTTAAAAGAACAACACTGTAGCATGCCTTTGAAAAATAGTGTTTATTTCTTTAGTGAATTTTTCTTCGGTGTGAAAATTAATTTTTACGTATCAAATAAAAAATTTGATAGACTTTTGCTGAAAAGAGCAACAGAGAAGCATGCTTTTATTGATCTTTGAAAAATGCAGTTTAGTTCTTTAGTGAATTTTTTCTGCTATATATAGTTTAATTTTTATGTATCGAATAGAAAAAATTTAAAAAAAGAAATTTTCTATTTTTCTTTTTAAATGTTGACTATCCTTTTAATTATAAGTGAGAGTTTTTTTTTTTTTTTTGTGACTAAGTGCATGTGAATGATATTTTAATTATCTTCAAAAATGCAATGCTTGTGATACAAGTAATTGTTCTCAAATGACATCAAAGATAACTCCCTTAATAATGTTTAGGATCATAAAAGATAAATCCCTTAATAATGTTTAACACAGGAAAGTTTAAAATTTGGAAATTCGTCAAACTCTCGAGTTCGAATTCTTCGACCATTACTATACTTTCTCTATACTACGATACTAGAAATTAAAAATGCAAGAATGTAGGAAAAGAAAACATAATATGTGGTCTTACAATCCAAATTGAAAGTATCAAATTTTGGGTGGAATAAGACAATGAGTAGAAATTCTAATGTGTATTCAAAATCTCTCCTTTCCATTATGATATTTAACATAAAACGAATTATTATGAGGAAATATACCAAAAAACGACGGGAGAACCTCTCCCAAATTTTGAAATATAATTTTCTCAACTTTCGAAATTACTGTCAAAAGAAAATTATTTCAACACAATAGTTAAGTACACAACAATAAATTTTGAAACAATAATAAAATGGAGTAATATTTTGAAGGTATGCGCCATTAATAAAATATCCGATAACGTTCGGAAGGCTCTTCTTTAAATAACGATACTCGAAACGATTTTTTTGGCGGCAAAATAGATAATGCTGGAAACTTCGAGCATTTTAACGATCCATCTAATAGGAACTGAGATATGCCCATAACCTTCTTCCTCCGCCTCCCGGGAACTATAAAAGCCCCGCAGTTTCAAGCTACAATGAATTGGAATCATGAGCCTGAATCGGAGTTGGAGTCGAAGACAAGAAACGAGTCGTCGAGAGGAAACGAAGTAATGGCGGTATAATCCGATGAAGTGCCAACGTTGTGTGGAGCTCAAGCGAGTGCTGAACTGAGCTGTGTTCCGAGTCCTTGTGGAAGCAGCGTCGTGTCGTCTGAGGAGTAACCAGTCTTGTAATAGTGTGTCGGCAGCTGGACATAGCTAAAGCGAGGAGAGAGTGGAGAATTTCAGCCGGTTGGAGAGACCTAAGTGAGCGTAGAGTGAGTGAATCTACGAAGATTCCCTCTCCTGCTGAATTCTGTCTCGCCGCGTGTGCTGTGACTGTTATTACTGCCGTTTACGACTTGTAAGTTACTGTTTGCTGTAGTGTGCTATCCTGTGTTCGTCTCGGCTGTATATATTTGTCTTGACGAACACAAGACAATGTGTATTTGTCGTATCTGTGTTAGTGTCTTCAGGTTTAATAAACGCCGTCATTGTTTTCTACTAAAGGACTGTTTTTTTTTTTCAGCATCGACCATCAAATCTTAAAAGAATCCCAAAGGAGGCAGTGAAATCCGTAACAATATCTATTACAGTAAAGGAAAAGAAACAGAAAAAAAATTAAATAATCTAAGTAAAAACATCAAAAAAAGGTTTTTCGATAGTAATGCTTACAATTCCATTGTTCAGCTGTTCAATTCAATTAAAACCCTTTTAATTTCATTTCAAATTATCACAGAAGCAGAAGCCTTGAAAATATAAAAAAACTTTCAAGTATAGCATTAAAAAAATTTGAAATTTTCGGTTAAATATGGGTTTTCGACATAGGCGAATGTCTTAATACCAACATGCATGTCCAAAACCAGCAGATGTGGTCTCCCCAAAATTTTCTAGCATATTTTTTAATAAATTTATCATGCCAGAGAACGCCTTGCATGACACTAGCGTACAATAGCTACGAAATATTGACTTTTGGGGTGAATTTTGCAATTTTACTGTATCTATTCTGTGACACTTGGCGAGTTATTTGGCGATTAATTCCTGACTTGTTTTACTAGTATCCACAATTCGAATTTGGGCTTTAGATGCGCTTTTTCCAAAAATTTGAAACAAAGCTGCAATTGTAGCAACAAATTCTTATACCAAATTTTATGTATTTAAGTCATTTCTTTTTTAAGATATAGCTTTTATGTGTTTCTGAAAGTAAACATCGGCAGACGGTGAACACCACATTGGATATGGCTCAAACTTTGAAGGTTGTCTGCACTATATATGTGAAATCTGTACCCCGAATTTTATCTGTCTAGCTCACTTCGTTTCGTAGTTATCGTGTTAACTTATATTTGAAAAGCTGGACAGATGGACTTCCTCTGAACAAAATTTGTTGGAAACCTGCAAATAGGGTCTAAAGACCTTATACAAAATTTCAACAGTCTAGTTCAAAGTGGTTTTGAGTTATCTTTGTCGCAGACAGAGATACAGACGTTTTCCAAAAATGTGTTTTTTTGAACTCATGGAGGTCTAAAACGTGGAGATTCGTCAAAATCTAATCGAATTTTTAGACGATTATTATACTTCCTCTATACCTCGTATGCCAGAAAATAAAAATGCACACCAAAAATTGAAAGGCAACACAGTATTGCAACTTTGGTGCAAGGACACATGTCCTTATTATTTATTCAGCTGATTAAGTTAACTGTCCAAACAGACGGATTAAGTTAAGTCTGAACAAACAGGCAGATTATAATTTCGGAAAGAATTTCTTTGTACGCAAGAAGGCTTAAGAAGTCGAAAGCCATGTATATCTATCAAAGTCGTACTTATGACGATTATAACACGCACTCTACGCACGCTTAACATATTAGAACAAAATATTTTTCTAAGTTTTCGAAACTTTTGATAATAGTTCCCTTTATATTGTTGATTAATCTCTTTAAAGAGCAAGGGTATGGAATTTAAAAGCTAGCATGAGTCCAACATAAAAAGTCTGTTTGGTCTGGTCTAGTCCAGTAATGTGTGTGTGTGTTGTGGTGATATTTTAAAATCTAATTTAAATTTAATTAATTTTCTAATCTTTTGCTTAATTTAGCCCATATTAACTTCACTGTAAAATGTTCTCTTCTTTCCTGATCCAATTCCACCTTTTTTTTTATTTAATTAATGCAACAAAAGCTTTGTAAAAATGCTTAGGTCGGCGGTTCACACGCTCCGTGCCAAGGGATAAAAAATTGCTGACTTAAATTAATTCTTCTAAAATATCCCTATAATTCCCTTACCCAAATCGACACGTGTAAAGAAATCCCTATCAAAATCACACAGATTAACGGGAATGACATCCAGAAAACTTTCTCACACTCTATCTGTTGAAGGTTTTATTCTTCCCCTTACATAAAACTGTGAATCTTCGGTAAGGCCGTGAAAGCTAAGAGTGCTCAAATTTTTATTTTCCATGAAATAAAATCCCATTAATAAGAATTTAATGCTTTATAATATATATTTTTAAAAACCTGTACTTGTGAATTAATTGCATAGCATTGGCAAAAAATAGCTACAAAATCTATCTATCTTTGGCGTGAATCTAGAGTTTTACCGATCTAGTATCAATTTTTGGTATTGCATTGGCAGGAACTGAGGTTGAGTCCTAAGGATTATCACCGACCACGGTACATTCCTTCTTGTGGCAGGTATGTTCCATCATCGTTAGGGGGTAGCCCACTACCACGCCATTTGTGTAACCGCATGGCGAGAATCATTTATTGAAGTCATTGCGTTCTTAAATAATCGCATTTACATGTACAAACAAAAAGATACAAACCGACGGATTGTTAACCTTTTAACGGGCTTGGTACAAGATTTGATATGAATCCACATTTTAGATGCTAAAACTGTGAATCAAATTTCATTTTTCCTTGTTCTTAAGTTTGGATTATCCAGCTTGCAAGCATGCAAAAGTTCCGTCCGACGGACAATGAACCCCTTGACGGATAAGGATTCAAATTTGATACGGGGCTACATTTTAGATGCAAAGCCTGTGTACCAAATTCTATCTACTTAACTCTTTACGCTTTGTAGTTAAGGTGTTTATTTTTAACCGAACAGACAGATTTTCTGTTAATGGATTTCGATCGAATTTTAAAAGAAATCTACAAATTGGATATAAAGACCACATACCAAATATTATCCATCCAGCTTTAATTTTCAGATATTATTAACGCATGCCAGAGATCCCTGACCAAAAAAACTGGCCAAGAATAACACGAGTGATTTAGATAAAATGCTAAATTCATGCCAAAAGTTAAAGTTTCATAACTATTATACGCCAATGCTATGTAAGACGTTCTCTGGCATTACAAATTTATTAGAGACAAGTGGAAAATTATTCCGCTTGCTTTTTATTTTCTCGTATACGTAGTATACAGAAAGTATAATAATCGTTAAAAATTCAAACTCGAGATTTTGACGAATCTCCACATTTTTTAACTTCCTGAGTCCGAAAAACACATTTTTCGGACTCAAGAAAAATGTTCGTCCTTCTGTTTGCCTATGGCAAAGATAACCGACAAACGCTTTGAGCTAGACGGATGAAATTTGGTAGTCGGTCTTTATACCAAGTGTCTAGATTTCTGTCAAACTTTGAGCATAATTCTTTCAGAGAAAGTCTGTCAGACCGTGTGAACATGAAGTAGCATAATAACTATAAAACAGAGAGAGTTAAATGGATAAAATTCGGAACATACATTTAACATGTATAGTGTAAGACCTATTAAATTCTGAGTCAAATCTAATGAGGAGTTTGCCATCTGTCGGTCTGTACTTTCAGAAACATATTATGAAATAGCTCAAAATTGCTATGGATTAAATATATTAAATTTGGGTATGGGATTTCGTGACTGCAAGTGTAGCTTTTGGACAAATTTTTATTTCAATATATTGGAATAAAAAAAAGAATTTAAAGTATAGATTCGATTTTCGAATGTTATTAACTGCATGCCAAGGCTAAATCGCCAAATAACTCGCCAAGGATGATATGATACTTCAGCAAAAAAGCTAAATTCACGACAAAGGTTAATATTCCGTAACTATTGCACATAATGCCTTGCAAGGCGTTCTCTGGCATGATTATGCGAGAAAGTTTTGAGAAGACCCTTCTTTCTGGTTAGTATAATGATTTCCTTACATTCATATTATTCAATCTTATCAAGCAACAAGGTTGAATTTTAAATAATGTCTAATTTTGCTATTCCATATTAGTGGTTTATCATCCAAGTAAGGCAATATCCCTGATGAACAAGCTGGTAAATAATATTAATTTATTACCATCTCCTGATATATTCAAATACTATATTAATAATAAAAATATTGCGCCTCTATAATTCGAGCAAAAATTGGTTACGAGGGATTCTGGTTTGTTTGGTTTGTTGTCTTTCTATCAAATTTTGAACAAAACCCATTCATAAGAAGCATGTTGATTCGGAGGTCAAAGAAAATTTGAAAGTGATGTGCACATATCCTATCCAACGAGAGTGATCTTTCTCTTATACACTCAACTCTATAAAAAATGTGTTAGCCTCTTCCTATCACTGCATAAAATTATGAACCTTGGCGAAGACCGTGAACGTCATGAGAGCTCAGATTTTTATTTTCAGAGTCCTACACATAATAGTTGTATGCTTCGTAGCATAGAAAAGAAAACAAATACTTGCATATTTTTAACCACATTATCGATCTATAATTACGAAAGAACCAATCAGTGCGCTATTTTTTATCGATTTTTTTTGAACCGCTGAAATGCGGTTAATACTCAAATACAAGATAACCGAATATGTATTTTGGGTTCCTTTTTGAGACCGATTGAAGTCAAAATTTGATGCCGTACTACGATTTAATCACAAAATAAGATGCCGAATTTCATTGATTTAAATCATCACATTTATTTGAGTCTTTGCGCTTACATAAGTTGGAAAGTACAAATCGACAAATTTTCAATTCCTTGACAAATTTGGTTCAAAGTTTTATGTGAACGTACACTTTAAATAATAAATCTCCTTACTAAATTTCATCCATCTAGCTCTTTGCGTTTTGTAATTGTTATGTTCGTTTGGACTCGGACTTCCTATAAATGGATTTCATTCAAAATATGGAGAAAAATCTACAAATTTAGTGAAAAGACCAAATACAATTTCATCCACCTAGCTCAAAGTATTTTTAAGTAATCTTCATCATAAACATAAAAAAAACGGCGTTTAAAATACATACCTGGCTTTCTGCGCTTTAAAACGAAGCAAAAAAGTCTCATTTTTGAAACTAAAAATAGAAATCTAAGCACTTTTAGTGCTCACAATTTTGTTCAATGTCTGCCATTTTTATACTGCGTTAGGAGGATAACACTTAAATCAGGAATATAGTTTTAAATTTCGGTGAGATCATTGCCCCAGATTTTGCGTATAAATTTAGACTACATATTTTAGTACTTAAAAGTCGCCTTAGGCGACCAGCTGGTCCACCAAGAATATTAGTTAAATTTTATTTCAGAGAAATCGTTCTTTATAGCTTAATATTTATGATTATGCCGGATTGTCTGATTTTAAAATCATTTTATTTCAATTCTCTCCTTTAAGTTCTGTTCATCGCAATTAAAGGTAGGCTATTAAAAAATTAAAAATTCGTTTTATCTTTCTTCTAAATTTTAGGATATAGTTACTTCACATTTTTATTTGACCTGTAAACTGCACAAATATTAAACAGAGCCCTTCTTTATTAGTCTTCAATAATGGAAGAAAATCAAGTGATAAAATATTTGTTGAAATAATGAAAACAGATTGAAATTCAGAATAACTTTGAAATCTGTTGTTAGAAATTAGGCGAAAAAAAGAATAAATGGCCAAAATTCATCAAATATTCCTACAAATCTTAAATTGGTTTCATTAAAAAGACAATTTCTTGTATTACAAAAGGGTGTAAAATTCGTTTTTGTGCAGTAATATATTCGGAAGCTATTACGGAAAAACACAAATATTCGACTTAGTTTTTAATTGATTAAAATTCTAATTCTAATTTCAAAAAAATCCATCCTAAGTACACATTCCAACTTTTCACAGTATACATGTACCAAATGTACTCTTTCTATGCACAGATGTACCAAATTTGGTAGCTCTAGGTCAAATTGCCTGGCGTGTAGAACGCCGACACACACACGTGCGAATTCATCTTCATTATTAATATAGATTTAATTATTTAAGTTTTTTTTTTACATTTGAGTGAGTTGTTATTAAGTTATAGATAAATAATCAAAGGTTATAATAGAGGGGGAATTTCGAGTTCCGTATTTGCTATATGCTTTATCGAGATCCTGTTTATCTCTCTGGTGTTTGATGTGTGACGTGTGAACGAAATGGAAGACTAACGCTTTCTTGATGTAAGAACAAGTGGTTTGGCGCAATTTGTATTGTCTCCGCCGGGAACAAGAAAAATTACGACCTTCGGGGAGCTAAAAATACATTAGCAGCTAAACGGAAACGCGTTCGAGAGAACTAAAGGCTTGAGCTCGATGTAAAGACTTAAATTTTGCTTTAACCGTTTTAGGTAATAGTAATTGTGGTTCTAAGGGTATTTCAATTAGAATAATTTAATAAGCATACTTATACTTAATTTATAAACTTTAAACAGCAGTGAACTTTGAATTGAAAGAACAAATGTTTTTTGAAACTTCATAAGGCATTAGCTGCCTTTGGCGAACAACCTTTTAGATACCAGTGATTGTTGTTTCTAAGAGTATTTCAGTTAGAACAATTTTATAAGCATATCTATACTTAATTGGTAAGCTTTAAACTTCAGAAAGCCTTGAATTTAAAGGACAAATGCTTTTGAAACTTCATTAAAGACGTAGAGAAAACTAGCTGCCTTTGACAACCAGCCTGATCATTGACTTTTGGGGCTGTTAAATATTAACGTGTACAGTAGGGTGGAACGAAAAAATCAATTTTTGATTTTTAATTTGTAATAGTGCGGGAAAGTTGCCTTTTGGTGTAGATTAGATAAATTAAAAATATGAAAAATATTGGTGTAAGTCTTGAGGTGCCGCAATGACGTTAAAGTTTCAAAAAATTTAAATTGTTGATACATTTTTAAGTTTTTATACTAAACAATCCACTTTTGATTTTTAATTTGTAATAGCGTAGAAAAGTTGCCTTTTGGTATAGATAAGATAAATAAAAATTATAAAAAATATTAGAATACATCTTGTGGTGCAACAAGGACGTTAAAGTTTAATAAAAACACATTTTTTGCATGCCTCGATTATGAAATAAAAAGCTTTTAATAGACGTTGTCCTTTGAATAGAAATATATAAACAGTTTTATTATTACACTGGTATGGCAATGAATCGTCGCCGGAACGGTTGTTACTGAGGTAAGGCGGAAATTTGTCTGCTTCCAGTGACAAGGGCAGGCCTGGTTTCAAATCAGTAGCTTTGCCGAGTTCAATTGAGTTTGCGTCTCCGCCCCATCTATTGTGCAACTGATTAGCGTAATTTATTTGTTAGTTTGTGCGTTTGTGTGCTTTGCTGTGAATAAAAAGGGCTCAGTCTAAATTAGTCGAAACAAGACAAATGTCAGATTGTTATATTTTTGTGGAAATTTAGTTATTTGCTTGAAGTTGAACTCCGTACTTACGATCCATTATGAAGGCATAACCTCAAAATTGTTTCAGAAAAGGATCCTTCCGTAAGTGAAATATGTGACACTTTAGTTCGCATAATAGAACAAATATGGTCAAGAGCTTCTACTCCCATTGATTCTAGCAACAGAATTTCACAAATAATAAAAGCTTATCATGCCAAATACAGGAATTTATTAAAGTCTAAAAGCATAAAATGTTCAGATAAGTTTGATTCCAACCTCACATAATTTAGAGAAGAAGCTAAACGCTTATTTGATATTGTTGACTTGTATAAAAGGAAAAAAGCCAGTTACGGAACAAAAGTTTCTAAACGATCAACGCCCTAACAGGAAAATGATTATAGGTAATATTGATATTGCTTCCACAAGTGCTTTGTGGAAGAAAGAAGCAAGAAAGATTAAGGAACTACAGAGAATAATTAAGTTTACCAAGAGGGGACAAAAATGTTTGTGTATCAGAAACGATTACTGGCGGCAATGGCAACGCTGAAGAACAACAATGTTCTTTACAAAAAGAGGCAAACCAACCAGATCCATCTAATAGACAAGAAGAGATAAAACTACCAGGTGCCTGTGTAATTTTAATATTAAATTAAAACCATCATGTGCGTATGGTTTCAAACATCCTTTTAACCTTATCTCATATTCACGCTATTGCTCTGACGATTTCAATAGTGTTATAGACTAGATTATTCAAAGAAATGGGTACTTTGCTGCTTCAGAAAGTATCCTTTTGTCCATGCTAAGTGGTGAACGTAACATTCAAAGAGAACTTCGTTTACGACGTGTTTTGAAAGCAAGAACAGAAAGTAAAGACAGAGTCAGGAGATTTAAGATTCCAAAGATAAACTTCGATGCAGAGAGTCACATCGACATGATCTCATGGCTTGAAAATGACGTATCTGAACCTCCCTTATTAAAATATGTTTCCAGAGACCCTATGAAAGACTTTATAATGCCTCTGAAACTGAACCATATAGCATAGGGGACTCGGTTATCGACTTTCCCCGGCTTCCTTGTCACATGCAAGCAGTGGAAAGAGCTGTGGTGGCCGAATCGGCTCAAAATGTCCGTGGTTCAATCGCAAGAGAAGGATACATATGAGCAAAAATTGACTCACGTGTAAATTAGCCAAAATTTAATTTTAAAAAGTTTAATGTAACAATGAAGCAGAAACAAACATTTTGAGGATATTTCGACGTTTACAATACTTCCTGTGTGCTTCGTATACGAGAAAAATAAAATACTTTCTTGGGCTACAGAGAATTAGATCACTAAACTCTGGAAGGTTAGACTCACTAAACTCTGGACGTTGATTGGACGTTGATTCTAAATGGTTAGACTCACTAAACTCTGGACGTTGGTTTTTACTTTCTCGCATCTGAAGTACAATGGAGTATTGAAATCGTCAAAAAATTCAAACAGTTTTTGACGAATCTGCATGTCTCAGACCTTCCTCAGTTCAAAAACACAAATTTTTGCCATTATGTTTTTCTATCTGGGAAGATAATAACTAAAAAACGTTTTTAGCTAGGCAAATGAAATTTGGTATATAGACACAAGACTAAATTTCTAGATCTCTGTGAAATTTTGAAAGAAATCCATTCATAGTAAGTCTGTCTATCTTGCTATTTGATTACATGTGAACTGGATAGTTCTAAAACATCTTTAACGTCTAAAATATAGATTTCTATCAAATTTTGAATCAAAAAAAGGTCGACCGTCCGTAATTTCGCATTCATGTAAAAGCTATAACTCATAAACGGAGTGATTTAAATCAATGAAATTCAGTATGTTATCTAATTACAATTGTAGTTTAGAGTCAAATTTTGGTTTCATTAGGTCAGTAAAGAAGGCATTCAAAACTCATTTTCGCGTGATAGATTCAGTAAAACTGTGCCAAAATTCATGCCAAAGATCAATATTTCCAAACAACTTTTCGCAGAACAGAAGTTTATAATTTCTGTGCAAAGACTGCCTATCAAATTCTTTCCGATAGCTTATTGTTCACTCATGTCCATAAATTAAGGATGATGCAAGTTCAGGAAAAGAAAGAGTCAGAAGCAAAACAAATGTAACTTATTTGTAAAGCCTATTTATAAAACAAAAGGTAAAGAGCAAAAAAAAATGCTATATGTTTGATATCATTAATAAAAATTGAGATTTTTTGCTCCCTGGAACAAATTACAAAAAGAAAAAAAAATTACAGAAACCAATGTTACATGGTGGTATGATGGTTAATACATAGTATGTCTCCCAGACGATTCAATACAGGCCGTACAACGCCTAGGTATGCTGAGCATCAAATTATCGATCTGATCTTTGGGAATATAACACCACTCATCAAGCAATGCTCCGCGAAGTTCCGGTAATGTAGGAGGTGGTTGATGGGCTGCAACTCGTCGGCCAAGTATGCCCCACACATGCTTTACTGGATTCAAGTCTAGTGAGAATGCTGGCCAGTCCATACGGGTGATATTCTCTGATCGAAGGCATTCTTTTACGATGTTTGCTCGGTGAGGACGCGCATTGTCATCCATATACGCGAATTCTGCGCCGATGGCGTTCCGAAACAAACGTACATGTTGTTCCAGAATGGCGTCCCGATAGATTTGACCTGTCATTATTCCAATTTGAACATACAGGCCAGTTTTTGAACCCAGAATAATTCCTCCCCAAAAGAGCAATCCTGCATCACCCTAACGGTGTCGTCCAATGATGTTCTCTTGGTGGTAACGGCTACCTGGCGCTCTCCATATGAAAGTCCGGTAAGAATCAGACTGCAAGATAAATTTGGACTCGTCGGAAAACATCACACAGGCCCACTGTTGCGGTGTCCACAATGCATGCTCTCTATTCCAGGTTAACCGCAGGCGACAGTAAGTTGCAGTAAGCCGAACACGTAGGCCTACGAACGTATAGACCAATCTGCCCTAGGCGTTTGTACACGGTCTGCCTTGAAAGTGTCGTACCAGTGGCTGAAGAGAGCTGACGAGACAGGTCTGATGCTGTGCTCCGTCTGTTTCTTTTGGCAGTAACTGCCAAATATCGGTCCTCATTCGGTGTTGTAACTCGGGGGCGACCAGTGCTGTAACGTCTACTCACATTACCATCATCTTGGAATCGTTGCCAAAGCTTGAAGATGACATTCTGGGCGATTCCAAGTTCCTCAGATATTTCCAGCTGGGTATTCCAGACGGCCGATAATTCTACCGTGTAAAAAATCATCTGAATGCGTCCTTTGTGTCATAACTATGCGGTTATTGCACTGAAAAGCTTATTAAGCGCTTGCGAACCATTTTACTTCTTTGCCTGTATTCCTTATACATCACTTTCTTACACTCTCATCATTGTGACGTACTATCGGCTTCATCTAGTGGCTTCTTGCAACTTGCATATGATTTTTGAAGATGTGTGTAATCATTTTATGGGTGATATATATGTATTTTAGAGTTCGATTTCCGCGTGACTCTGAATTATCCTTAATTTATGGACATGAGCGTATTTTTGAGTTATGTTCATAGAATAAAAACACAATCCTATTTTTTTTTTTTTCAAATCATGGAAGTCTTAAACATAAAGATCCGATAAGATTTTTGCATTAAAATATCTTGATCGCATAATTCATATACGAAAAAATAAGAAAAAAAAAAAGAATTTTCTTGGAACTGCATGACGCAAACAATTTGTAACAATTTTTTTATTTGAATTTATCCGTTTGTTTTCACATTCTAGTCGTATTTTGGCCTTTAACTTCCGTTACCATAGTAACAAACCTAATAAGGTGCT
The DNA here is from genome assembly GCA_026543865.1 of Argiope aurantia. Lineage (NCBI taxonomy): Eukaryota > Metazoa > Arthropoda > Arachnida > Araneae > Araneidae > Argiope > Argiope aurantia. The sequence goes on along the minus strand of JAPMOR010039452.1, from coordinate 95,602 downwards.
GATGATTAAGTGATTGAACTTTGAGTCTACCATTTTCAAACGATTATGTCTGTTGCTAACAAACTGCCTGTAAATTGCATCTTGCAGTTGTGCATGGGGAAAAAAATCACTCAAAAACTTTACTAGGCCACCCGTTGGATCCAGAGCTATCAAATTTCGTACGTATATTCTTGGGTAGCAGGGGTTCATTAAGAAAAGTATTTTCTTAAAAATTTTAATTGGATTTGTAATTAAAAATTAATCAAAATTTAACGACTTTCCTCAATATCTTCAAATAAAATCGTCACCAAAAATTCATTTTTACATCGCTATAAAACTCGAAAAATAAATCCATAACATTTTTGTACATCTTTTTGCCCTGATTTTAATTATTCTTTTTAAATATTTTTAAATATATTTTCAACAATTCTATCCTTTATTTTGGCTACTGCGTTTATACGCACAAGCAATGAAACGATATTTAATAAATTTTCTGTATGAATATGCACGCTACCGATACTGTATAATTAATAGCAAAATTTTAAAATAATCTAAACACAAACGCACCAATCTTTAAGCATTTTCATGTAATGAGGTTTCCGGAGTAGGGACTGAAATCTCCTATAAATATTTTTCTTCATTTTTTTCATGATTTGATGTGTACATAAAGTATGATCTACTTTAACATAAGTCCTGAGACAGTCTCACTAACACGCAATGCTTACAGCTGTATTGAAACCCTCTACTTTCCCTCCAAAGTTTTTCGCCTCAGTCTCCCTTTGAAGGTTACCTTTGACTTGCCTAACCCCCAAGAACCCCTCTTGCGAAAGAATGGGAGGTATTGTGAGGTAAAGGAAGCTTATAGGAAGTTTATGATTTATGTGTCGTTAAGCTTTAAGAAGGTAAGAGTAGAGAGGTCGTCAGAGGGAAGGATGAGTGGTAGGTCAGAGATGCGCAGCTGTCTTAACAATGCAGAGCGCAAGTGACAGTCAACATTCAGTACTTTAAATCTACATTTTTAATATGTCCTTTATTAAGAATCGAAAGTGTAAGTATTGTGATCAGCAAAAAATTTAACCTCAAGTTCTTGATCTGTCTGCACGTTTAAACCAGAGGGAGTGGTTTCCCCAAAACTTTATCGCATACTTCGCTTTAACATTATCCGGAAATGGAATTTGTTTCAGACACGTTTATCTCAACCGAACAGAATTTTGACAAAAAAAATGCACTTGTAGTCTCAAAATCCCATATCAAATTTGATATATTTAAGTTCTATAATTTATATTAACAAATAATAATTTATATACCTGAAACTTATATTACCAAAAAATAATTTATATTACCAAAAAATTAATTTTTAAAATGTCAAGATGTTGTAAAAATAGTTTTTGTGCAATGATACGTTTCGAAAACGTGATGAGAAAATTCAACATCATTTTAACCGTATTCCAGACTTCTTTAGAAGAGGACACAGCAACTTTTTAATAGCGCAGTCAATCCTTCTAGATACCAAGGAATATGTGCTCCAAATATCGTTCGAATCTATCAAAGACTGTGGGATTGTATAAGGTTCAAATAAACAAATAAACAGGCTGTCAATTTCATATATACAAATTGTAGATATTTATCGAATCTTGAGCCAACTCTGTCAAATGGTTGTCTGTCAATCTGACTATGCGTGTGTAGGAGTACCGATAACTCGAAAGAACGCAGCTGCGTTGATAAATAGTAGTATAAATATAAATAATAGAAATCGTTATTTTGATTTGACTCTAAAATTATAGATCTGCACTTATAGATCTTTTTCGTCGAATAATGAAGAAAATGCAGTGCACATTTTGGATCTTTTCCCTTTAACCGATCGAATGTTGTGATGAAGACAATCCAGTATGGATTTTTAGATTTGTTCTTATTGACCGACTGGGCTAATTAACGAATAAAATCTCAAATGCATTTCGGATCTCTTCCTTTTACTGATGGGTTTAATAATAATGATAGTCTAGCTTGCATTTTTGGATCGCTTCTTGTCATCCAATTTAGCTTAATAATAATGTCAATCTATTACCTATTTTTGTACTTCTTCTTATTGAACCGATTGGGTTGAATAAAGACAATCTAGTCTGCATTTTGGATATCTTCCTTTTACCGATCGGGTTTAACAATGACAGTCTAGCTTGCATTTTTGAATCTCTTCTCGTCGGTCGATCGAACTAATAATAATGTCAATCTTCTTATGCATTCTTGGATTTCTTCATACTATTTGATTGGGCTGAATACGGAAGACAATCCAGTATGCATTTTGGATCTCTTCCCATCAGCCGATAGAATTTAATAATAATATCAAACTAGTATACATTTTTAGATTTCTTCTTTCTGGCCGATTGGGCTGAATAATGAAGCAATCCAATATGCATTTTGGTTCCCCCCCCCCGTTAACCTTTTGATTCAAAATTTGAACCAATAGGCTAATAGTTAGATATACAAAGTGCATATTCGATTATCTTAATCATTCCAACAAAGTTTAGTTTAGTTTAGTTATATTAGCGTCCCGTTTGAAGCAACACTGGGGCTATTTTGGGACGGACCTTATAATTTTGAACCGCGGTCAGATGACGAGGACGACACCTGAGCTGGCACCCCCCCTCTCCACACCACACCACACCAACGGGAGGACGCATTCCAACAAAGAAAGCGTCAATTGTGAAAATATGCGAAGAAATCCAATACAGAATACACACTCAATCCTATTTATTATATAATAAGTTATCTGTGCTTCCTCTTAATGATTCAACATTTAATATCCATACAGACTCAGATTTTAATTCCTCATATTCTCTTAAATATTTAAATTACAAACCATTTGATTTTATAAACCAAAAGTTATTTTCGAAAATGAGGAAGATAATTAAAAAAAAAAAGTTTAATATTTTTCTATGTTTTTTTACTATAAACTAGTAGAAGTATTTTCTCTTAAACTTTCTCTTTTGCTTACGTAATGTAGTGCTTGATGTATTAAATTCGTCGTATTTTGAAATGAACAGGACTTACATTTTGAACTTCTTCCTATGTACCAAATGGTTCGAAATCTGACAGATATTTGCAACTTTGTTATCAAGATGACTTGCAAAATTTTAGCCATTACTTCATTACATTTTTGAATTATTGTATTTGCTTACACATGGACTATCAATCAAACAGAATGCATAACTTTTAATTCAAAGGAAATACTGATCTATAATTTTAGATACTAATTAAATTATGTACTAAAGATCTCATAGTGTTAAAGACAGTATATTAAAAGTCATTAAATCCGTCATAAGTAGAAATTAAAGTATTTTTACTTTCTCGTATACGTAGTATAGAGAAAGTATAGTAATCGTCCAAACATTCGGATTCGATATTTTGACGAATCTCCATGTTTTAGACCTCCCACAGTTCGAAAAACACATTTCTAAAAAATGAAAGTACGTTCTTCTGTTTGTCAGTCTGTCTGTGACAAAAATACCTAAAAAATACTTTGAGCTAGATGAATGAATTTGATATATGGTCTTTATGCCAAATTTGCAGATATTTGCCAAACTTTGAGTAAATCCTTTTAAAAGAAATCTGTCTGTCCGACTGTTCGAATAGAAGTTAATTAGATAACTACAAAAAGAAGAGAGCTAGATGGATAAAATTCAGTACACATTTTTAGCATCTATAGTGTATACACTTATCAAATTGTGATTCAAATCGAACAAGAGGTTGACCTTCTGTTGGTCTGTACCTTCAAAAACATGTAAACGCGGTTACTCAAAAACACAAAAACTTATCAAATCTGGTATGAGATTTTGTGACAACAAATACAGTTTGTGAGTCAAAATTTTATTTCGGTTGCTAGGGATAAATGCGTCTAAAATAGAAATTAGATTTTCGGATATTATTAACAACATACCAGGGATTAATCATCAAAAAAACACGCCAAGGATCAGACCATAGATTCAGTAAAATTGCTAAATTCAAGCCAAAGACTAATATTTCGTAGTTATTGTACGCCCATTCCATGGAAGGCGTATTTTGGGATAACACCTTTATTAGAGAGTATGAAAAAAAGTTTGGAGGATACCTCTTTCTCTGAGTGCATTAGGTTAATAAACTAAATCTTTCAATAACATAAAATAACAAATATTTCTTTACAACTACTTTAATGAAAGTATTAACAGTGGTGGATTTCTGACTAAATATGGCTGGTCTAGAAATGAGAATAAAGTCAAACCGATGAACAAGTGTTATTAGACTAGATGCCAAATAACCACTTCTCAGCCCAACCCTTAGGCATTCGGAAAAATTGAAAGATCGGAATGCCGCGATAGTGTAGGCTGGAACTGTGACTGAGCCTTAAAAGCCATCACTGACCAGGGTACAATCTCTCCCATAGGAAGGCATGTTCCATCATCTGTAGGAAGGTAGCCGATCCCACACCATTTCACCACTCACAAAAACAACGAGAATCAACCATACTTACGGAAGATTTTCATCCTCATGTCTGAGATGCCTTCAGAAGGAACTAGACCCCAGATAAATAAATTTGTAAAAATTAAAACTTGTATGAATAAAAAATTATTGTTTAAAATGTATGTTTGTATTGAATTATAAAAACTATTATAGAAAATGAAAGCGTGATTATTTATTTATTTATAACACAATTAAATATTAAATAATCATTTAACTGGTTATGATGCATACCGCTTGTCAGGACCTGCAAATAATAATTTTTAATATTATATATTTTGAAGTTCATTACTTCTTTATTACCTATCATAATAGCTAAATGTTTTTGCTGGTAAATAAAGAAACTAATGAATTAAAAATTATGATTAATTTTGAAAAAAAATGTTACTTTAATAATTTTTTTTCATGATATAGATAGAAATAATGATAATGAATTGTTAATGAACAGTTAAAAATGCATAGTGTTTTCTCAACACTGCTAAAATAAAAATTAAAACTAAAATAAAGTATATATATATGATGATTAAGTAAAAATATATCGAAATATGAAACTAAATTTACCAGTTATTAAAAGAGGTCCAAATCCACTAATACCGATCAGAGGGGATTTCTTGGTAGATGCTTTAAATACGCGATATATAAGAAAGACTTCCTGGATTGTTCAAAATTATTGGTTAATAAACAGAGCATGTTAGAGAGGTCTCCCCGAAACTTTATCACAAACTTTTTAATAAAGAGTTTATACCCCACCCTGCAAAATAAGTGTGGTCCCTGAGTAAGGCAGAGAGCCCCTTGTATGACATTGGCGTAAATAATTTCGAAATATTAATAATTGGCGAGAATTTAGCATTTTCATTGAATCTTCTGCGTGATCGATCCGTGGCGAGCTTTATTTAATATGCGATTAATAGTAGCTGAACACCGCTTTTGTATTTTAGATATGGCAGATAATAATATGACACAGAATTATAACTATAATCACTTAACTACATTCAAAATTTGATATCTTTAAGTCTTTGTGTTTTAGAGTTATTGCGTT
>JAPMOR010039452.1:80076-90083 GCA_026543865.1 Argiope aurantia | reverse complement strand
TCAAAATTTGATATCTTTAAGTCTTTGTGTTTTAGAGTTATTGCGTTTGCATGCTTTTGAATCTACAGGCCGACATATGGCCAATCCATTGTTGGATCTGTCTCAAAATTTGACAAGTGTCTACACTATAGATGTAGACTATAGATTTCTAGAATCTAAAATCTGTAGTGTTTATATTATACATTTTTTTCATCTAGATCTCTTCGTTTTATAGTTATAATTATATCGAACAGACCTACAAACACACTTCCTCTGAATGAATTTTGTTCGAAAATTGATATAAACCTACGAAGGAGCAGCTCCCGTATACTGCCTAGAAGCGCCATTTTTTTCGCCAAGAAGTCGCCAATAATGCGTGTTTAGGATGTTGTGATTCTTAACCGGAAGTTTTGAAGCCACGTTAGGCTTATTTCTAAGACTGACAAAATGCACTAGACTATAAGTCAGGTGGTGGCGCTGCACCCCTTTTTTATTTAAAATAATTCAGATAAATATTGCTAATTTTTGAAGCCATGTTAGGCTTAATCCTAGGACTGACAAAATACACGAGCGTAAGTCAGTGGGGGGTATTGAAATATTTATGATAAAGATCCTAATGAAACGGTTTGTTAAATTATAAGTATAATGAAGCATGATGAAATGCTCACTTGCTTTTAAGTATAATGAAATGCTCAAAATTAATATTAAATGATGATGACGAAATTATTTTTTGCTCCGATTTTTAAAAATGATTTCTTAATTTTATGCTGAATATGTTCTCATGAAAACATTGATATTTTTGATATTTTTTTATAAACATAGTTTATAAAAGATAATAGCTGTATATGTGAGCTGCTCCTTATAAAAACACATAAAAATACTGAATATGTTCTAAGGTTTAAGGTTACCATAAAGAAGAATATATATGCCTATGACGGCAACCAGAAATTACCGTTTATCGCCAAATTTCTCGCCAATTTGGCGGAGGCCGTATACGGGAGCTGAGCCCCTACGAATTTAGTGCAAAGATCATTTACCAAATTTCATCCATATAACTCAAAGCGATTTCGTGTAATACTTGTCTCAAACAGACAGACTGACGAACAGATAGATATAATGTTTCATATGTGTTTTTCGCAATTGAAGTCAGAAAATTACATACCAAATTTGATATATTTAAGTTACAGCATTTACATGTTTCTGAAAGTACAGACCGACAGATGGTAAACCTCTTGTTGGATTTAGCTCAAAATCTGGCAGGTTTCTACACTAATGATTATAAATCTATGTACTGAATTTTATCCATCTATTTCTCTTCGTTTTGTAGTTATCATGTTTACTTATACATTCGAATAGCCGGACAGGCAGACTTCTGAATGGAATTTGACAGAAATCTGCAAATTTGGTGTAAAGATTGTACATGGGGATTCGCCAGAATCTCGAGTTCGAATTACTTGACAATTGCAATACTTTCCCTGTGCTTCGTATACGAGAAGCAAAAAACATAATTCCCTAATTCTTAATCTCCGTAAACCTGATTTTTATCTACACCACGACAAGCATAGCAACTGCTGGAACACTTAAGAAACAAATAATCGCATTCCTGCTCGTAAACTCTGCCCTTTGTTCCGTAGTGACTGGACCCGTCCCGCACAATAAGTCACGAGACCCATTGATCAAGTTCGAAGGCGAGCGGAACAATGCTGCGCTCCCGTTATATGACCGATAATCATGCGTTTTGAATGCATCGCTCCCTTCTTTATCGCTCCATTAACTCGGCTACTCGAGACAGAACGTTGGACTCCTTCGCTGCTTGTGACATAATATCCGTTATCTGTTTCCGAAAACGTGCATCACGGAGAAAGAAAATCATTATCTCTATGTGGAACGAGGAAAATTGTAGAGTTTCGATTCCAAATTATATACGAAAAGGCTTCATTTACTTATTCATTGCTTATTTTACTAGTTGATATATTCAAAGTTACTCGGAATTAAAATCTTCTCATGTATAACATTTTTAACTAAAAAACTGCTTTTGTGTAAAATATTATATTATACAAAATCCTTTTATCAATGGTAAGTGGATTGTTTTTCGAAAAATGTTCAAAAATAGCTATATTTTATGAATTTTTACATAAAAATGAGTGAAGAACATCTATAAAACCGAAATATACCATGCTAAATGACATTTTTTTTTTAAATTTTCAAAAAAAAAAAAAAAAAAAGTTTTTTTTTTTTTTTTTTAAAGAGGTATAAAGCAAAAATCGTTTGGTTTAGAGATTTATTGCATAGTTTACTTAAAATTTTGCAGATGGTTTGAGAAATATATTACCTAATTCCCGAACTAAAAATGTAAACTGTATTTCTATCCGCTCTTTCAATAGTGGGGTTCGATTGACTATCGACAATTTCAGAAATTACAGAACATGTTTAATTCCGTGGTGGCCTGGTGGTAAAGTCTCGGATTCAGAACTGGAAGGTTTCGGGTTCGAGACCCGATTCCATTGAAGAACCATCTTGTAAGCGGGTCTGGTGCATGTTAATTCCGCCGGGGCCAAATGCCCTTCCATTATTGTGATGCGGAAGTTTGGAGAGGAGGTGCCAGCTCAGGTGTCGTCCTCGTCATTTGATCGCGGTTCAAAATTACGAAGTCAGTCACAAAATAGTCCTAGTGTTGCTTTGAAAATAGGGCGTTAATATAACTAAACTAAGCCAAATATATTTAGAATCTATAATACCAAATTTTAAAAATATATATTCATTATATTTCAATTTATGTGGAGGGGTTTTTTTTTTTTTTTTTTTTTTTTTTTTGGAGGAGGGGTAAGAAAATTTTACCAAAGATAGAATTCGAGAAATAGCATTTAAAGAAGTAAAATAGCATTAAAATGTACAGAAATCTAAATATAAAAATTAGTATAATTTCACAAGAAATGGACTTAGAAACAAAATTCAAATAGTTTTATAAAGAAAACTGTGTAAACATAAAAAATATTAAATTTTAAAAAACATGTTCTTAAAATAAAAGAATTTTAATGTTTTCAAGGCATTTACATTAAAATCTTTGTTGTCTACTTTTAATTAGAGTATCAATGGAACAAAACGATTTTTAAATATCGCCTATACCTAATTTTCTCCATAAGTTATTAATATATATTTAATTCAGGCATAAAATTCAATTCCACCATTGATACGTGCCAAAATGCACTGAAGACAAATGCGCCGGCGCAGCACGGAGAATTTAGTGCTTGAGCCCCAGCCCCGCCAGCGTCTTCGATATTCAACAGCGGCTCAAAATTAGGAGGTGTACTCTAAAAATGCTCTAGTGTTGCTTTAAAACATTATATTTGATATTATTAAACAGAAGTTCAAGATTAATTTTAAATATAAAATCATTAAACTTCAAGTCATTCGATACCATGCCTGTCGCATTGAAGCAAATCTCTATTGCTAATAATAAAAAGAGAGCGTGCGTGTGTATGTGCGCGCGCGTTGGTGCTCTAAAGTGATAAAAATAGTTTCAGAAAATATACCTGAAAAATATGTAACATTTTTTTAATTAACTGATATTTAAATTAATTTTTGGATTTCTAATAATTTTGACGGCGAGTCTTGTTTTAAAGAATATGTGAGCCAGTTTTCAAAAAGACAGGGCAAAAACTGTAAATTTTTACAAAAGAAGATATTAACATTCATCTTTATTTATTACAGAAAAAGTCTATTCTACGGGTGTACATTGAAAAGTCTAACAGCCTCATTAAAAGATAACGGTGTTTTATTCGACAAAAAAAAAAAGCTTAAATTCATATGAAGCAAAGTATACAGAAAATAGCACTTGCAGAAATACGGAAGTAGCAAATCGTTAATAAACAACCTCAATAGCACAAATCGCTCAGAGAGAATTTTTTGGAGATCAATATTCCAAAGAAAGACTTCATTCGACTAACACTTTGAGCTCTGTTTTCCCAGATAGTCTTTATGACGTAGTGAATCATTTTGTTATTTTCGTGGCATGAAAAGCAACTTCTGGAAGGATATCGTATCTTCGCTTTTAATTGAGATATCATCGGAATTCCAGTCATTTCAGGTATCTTCGTATTTTGCACTAAAGTTGCCAAATTTCTCGCCAAGACTAGGAAATACTGATGTGGCATCTTTTCAGCAACCATTAAAATAGCTGTAAAATTTCATTCCTACAATAAAACTAATTTCAGAGCGAAGCAATAATCTTGGTTTTTAACAATATTTAAATAAAAAAGTTTAAAAACCAAGCAATGAAGTTTTTATTGCATTTTTTATGCTTTATTTTGATGCAAGTATCTCAATGATAAGCATTGTGCGACACGAGTTTGACACCCTTTGACGGGAAGGCTATCTATCCATTCATATAAACGTGAGCACGATAGTTGAAGAATGCAATGATAAATTAAAGTAGACTTATGATTTTATTACTACAACTGCAAATATATATCAAATTCTGTGCCAATCCGTCATCAAATCTATTGTCTGTTAATCTACTATTCATGCGACCTGGAACGCATTTGGATAAATAGGTGAATTTTAATATAATATCTATATGCTAAAATTGTATCTCTATCAAATTTTGGATGGAAGAGAAGTGCTCAAAAATGCATACTTGAGTCTTTTTACTACATTACCAAGCATTGAGATATATTTGTATAGAGGGCAAAACACTTCCACTATTTTAATTTTGTTTTTAAGGGCATTTTTTTTATTATTATTATTGTGCTAGTTTTAAACGGATAATGAAGCACATTAAAATATTTTCATAATATAGTGAATATTTTGAATACAATATTTAGAAATCCATTATAGACAATTGTGTATATTTACCATTCTGTCTACATCAAATTTAATTTAGCTCCAAAAAAATTTTTATATTTGAGCTGTTCTTCCTTTAATTGTATCAAAGTTCAGTCCGGGAGTAACATTCGAGCTACTTCGGGACGTCCCCAAAACTTTTGAAGAGTTGAATGACAAGAATGATGCCTGAATTGTTATCCGCCTAGCCAAACTTCCGAATCACGCCAACGAGAGCAGGTTGAATCCAAAACATAGGATTTAATACGCAAAAGCTCTGGAGTGGCAATGAGTTTTCTATTTTGTGCTCGTCTGTCTGAAATCAAGCCCCTAGTACTAAATCATCTCTGATACGAAATTTGATAATAAATCTGAAGAGGAAAATGTTTCATCCATTTCTCCCTGACTTTATTTTGTATATATTTGTGTTTAATTGCTTATTTCAGGTGCTATTTGTTTTGGACGGGCTTGCCTTCTTGTACATGAAATATAGAGAAAATTATGCAAAATTATGTTCGTCAAAATGTTCGAACAGATTTTGATGACTCACTAGGTTTCAGACTTCCCTGAGTTCGAAAAACACATTTTTGGAAAATGTCTGCCCGTCTGCCTGTCTGTAACAAAGACAATTCAAAAATACTTTGAGCTAGATAAAATTTGGTATACGATATTTACACCAAAATCGTAGATTCCATCAAATTTTGAACGAAATCCATTCTGAGGAAGTCTGCTTGTCCGGTTGTTCGATTATAAGTTAACACAATACCTAAAAACAAAGAGAGCGAGATGGATAAAACTCGGTATTTAAATTTAATATGTATATTGTACACTTATGTCAAAATTTAAATCAAATCTCTCATGAACATGTCTATCGGTAAGCATGTTAGTATAATAATTCAAAACCGCAATAAATATATAAAATTTGATATGTGATTTTGTGTCAAAATTTTGTTTCAATCTATTTGTAAAAATGCATCTAAGATATAAAATTAACCTTCATTAGAGAGTAAGTAAAAATGTTTTGTGAAGACACTCCAGCTAGTTTCCATGTGCATGTATCGTCGCAAAAGTCACAGATTTTTATTTATAAATCCACCTTGTTTTATATCAATCATTGAGTGCACGATTTTAAGTTTTTAGTATTTCAAAAATTGATCTTTGTTTATTAAGAGTTTAAATTTGAAATAATTTTGTTGAAAATCGAAATATAAATTTTAATTATTCAACTTTATTACTAAGTCTGCCTCTCTTACCTCTACTAGCTCAAAAACATTATGTGATATTTTTCTGATGCTGTTCTAATGATGAATATCATGAAAATATCATAGCAATATTGTACAAATTCTTATACTTTTTTTGCGAGATATTGACGCAGACATACGGAACAGAAAAAGATGTTTCCAGTATTGTTCGATTTTTTCAATGCAGGACAATATCTCGAAAATATATTGCACCATTACTGAACAGAAGCTTCTATAATTTATAAAATTGAATATAGGCATAAAAAAAACCAGTGGAAGGTCTCTTTTTGAAACTTTCTCACATATTCTCTAATAAATGCGTCTCTTTTTCAATTTCTACTATTAGTATCTCCCTATATATATTTATATATCTTGTTCAAATTTTCAATAGTTAATAAAATACTTTTTATTCATCCATTCAAGTTCAAATACATTTTTTAAAACATTTAGTGGATAACACTTGATGTTAATACAGTTTTTTCAAATAATAATTCATTAATTAGATTTGTAGAGGGACGAGGCTCTTTATTATGTGTTATGCCATGGATGAAAGAATGAGTTCAGTTTCAGGAACTACTTTTTATTAGCGGGTTAAGTTCCACGGCACAAACATTTAACACAAGCATATTGGAGAACAAGGCATAGAACAAATACACACGGCAAGCAAGGACAACACAAGAGACAAGAATGAGGAATCATGGGAAAACATGGCTCTTGATAGGTGGCTCTAGTAGCGCCACCTATGAAGAAAGGAGAAGGCAGTAATTGTAACCGCTACAGATTTAATTAATTTTTATTACTTTATATATAGAGTTTTAGCAGTTGTAATGAAAATTGAAATCAACAGGCAGTAGTTCAATCGGTAAAATGCAAGGATTTTAGTATTTTTCTTGTGAAGATGAGGAATGCGAGTTCAATTTTTGCGAAAGTATCAATTGACATATCAATTGAAAATATCAATTGACATTTATTTTAATTTCTGCATAAAATTGCGGAGCTTCGGTAGAGCCGGGTATACCTTGCATGGTATTGGCGAACAACAGTTATGAAATTTAGATATTAGATGTGAACTAGTATTTTTACTGAAATTAGAATGCGGTCTTGGGAAATTAATCGCTGGCATGCTGCCAATACACAAGTACCCAAAAAATCAAATAACAATTTTCTACGTCTTTTTTTTTGAGGGGGGGGGGCTTTTTAAAATCAAAATTTCCCGTAGAACAAAAACTCAGCCACAAGATCACATAGCAAATTCGATATATTTAAATTATTCCGATTTTGAATTATTGCATTTACATGCATGCGATTGGTTGGTTGGTTGGATTTTTTTTGGCGCAAGAGCCATTTTTGGCCAAGCTGCGCCAAGCATATGGTATTTACATGCATGTGAAGTATAGACATATAAACTATAAACCCTTTGTTTAAAAATTGGGTACTAATTTACACATGAGATGCTAAAACTGTGAACCAAATTTTGTCTACGTAAGTTGCTATGTTTTTGAATAATCGTGTTTATTTGGATGCCAAAAATCATCATTGATAGAAGTCAACCCTTTGATTTAAATTGGTTTAAATATTATGAGAATTTAGCTATAAATTTGATTCGGACCTGAATCATGTTGAACCAGGGTTAAAAATTTCATTTATCTAGTTCCTCCAGTTTTTTTTTAGTTATCGCATTTGACTTACAACCTGACAAACAGACTTCCTCTGAATGGATTTTACTTAAAATTTGATGAAAATCTACAAATTGGGTTCCAACCAAATCTACACATACCAATTTTCATCATAATAGTTCAAAATTGTTTTGAGTTATATTCACAGACGGGCATAATACCAAAAATGTGCTTTCGGATTCAGTGATGTCAGAAATATAAAGATTCGTCAAAATCTCGGGTTCGGAAGTTTTGAATATTAAAAATGAGCCCGACGGAGGGGTCTCCCCAAAACTTTCTTGCATTTTTTTCTAATGAATGCAGTATCCTCATCCCCCCTCATAAAAATTCTAAAACTTGGGCAAGACCGCGAATACTTTCATGGCACTGGCGATCAACAGTTAGAAAATATTGATCTCCAGCTTGAATTTAGCATTTTTACTCTATATACCGTGAGATCCTATATGATTTGGGTGCAATTAATCTTTGGTGTTTAGCAACAATACCTGAAAATCGACTTTGTATTTTAGGAAAGTTGTTTTCAATTCACTAAAACTGAAATTGTGTCAGAATTACAGTTGCAATCGTAAAATCACATACCAATTTTCTATTTAAGTTATTGCTTTCTTGAGTATACTGTTTATAAGTATGTAAAAGAACAAACAGAGGAGGGTCAGTCTTTTCATGGATTTGTTTCTAAATTTGAGAAATTTCTGCACTTTAGATGTTAAACCTGTGTGCTAAATTTTATCCATCTAGCTCTCTTTGTATTGTAATTATCAAGTTAACTCAGTCAGACAGACAGGCTTCCACTGAATGGATTTCGCTGAAAATTTGATATACATCTACAAATTCGGTGTAAAAACTATATAACAAATATACGAAGCGTTTTTGAGTTATCTTTGTCAAAGACAGATAGACATAAAGCTGAAAATGAGTTAAACGAATTCCGGGAGCTCTAAAATGTGGAGATTCGTCAGAAACTGGAATTTGAATTTTTCGATCTTTATAATATTTTCTATATACTTTGTATACGAAAGGAAAAATAATTTCGATGTTGTTCAATTTTCTAAATGCAGTGCGATATCCTGAAAATATGTTATAGAAATACTGTACAGCTGCATTTCTAGAAATTAAACCGCCTTTGGCGATTTTTTTTTTTTTTTTTTTTGCCAAAAATAATGACCTGGCGAAGCAGAAGAATTGGTGACTGCGTGTTTTTTCCGTGTAGCAGCCACTAAGAAATCTGAAGAGAAAGTAATCAGTTCTAAGCGTGTGAAAAAAAAATCAATTATGATAATCAAACGCATCTGAGTTAAAAGATGAAGGTCATGACCTCTCGACATGCGATACGGATAGATCCGATTCTTTTCGGAATATGCATGACAAGTGTGATATAAAAGTGCAATGTAAGTTCAACCATGCGTCCGATTTGGGATCATTTTATCAGATATGTTTCGTATCTTTGTATAAAAAGAATCCCACGTAAGATTTTATATAATCTTTCTTCGTTCGAGTTGAAAATTTTTATCGTCTGCTTCCCTGTGTGACTTTGATAAGGTTTCGTTTCTTGGATTTTCACCAGATGCAAAGGTGAAGTTTGTTCTTTATTTGTTATTTTCTGTAAATAATTTTATCAATGGGAAACTGAAGATAAAACTTTTTCGTACAAAACAACACCAGACTGCGATATCGAGAATTTTAAGAAACTGCAGACAAAAACATTCTTTCTTATAAAAGAACATTTAACAAATTTTAGTTTAAATTAGCTATTAAGAAATAAATAAAAGCAAACATTCTTTGTTACTTATATCGTAAAAGAGAATATTATTCCTTATTCTTAAATGTTTTATCCACTATATCATGAAGAATTTCTCTGAAACTTATACATATTGAATTCAGAGAATATATTATATATATTCTCTGAAACTTTAAAAATATTGTTAGTTTATATGGAAGATACTTAGCAGCTATTTGGAAGTTCGTAAATAAACAAAAATAATAATTTTAAAAAATCTATAATTTATCATCAATTTATAAATGAGAAAAATTATTTATTTATTTTAAATGATAACTGTTTGTTTGTATATCTTTTGTATAAAGTCTATATTCCGATTTTGATGGAATTCGGCGTACACATGCTCTTCAAGGCAAGGGTAAAGTTATTAACAACTTTTCATTGTCCAAAAAATTACTTAAGAACTAAGCAACATTTTTTTAGTGATTCTCAGTCATATATTATTTCACAAAATTATATTAGCTGTATAATTTTGCTTTATTAATTAATAACCATAAAATTAAAAGCCATTAA
>JAPMOR010039452.1:57472-70076 GCA_026543865.1 Argiope aurantia | reverse complement strand
AAAAAAAAAAAACTGCAAGCATTTCTCTGTCTGACATTCAGCATAGTCAAGACTGTTCCGCATTTCTGAAAGCTTATCAGCAATTTTTGTTCATTTGTATGTAACTAAAATTTTTAAAAAAAGTTTTGAGAGATTAAATTAAATAACTTGGTAGGAATGTAGCTTTTTTAAAAATAGAAATTATGATTACTCCTATATAACCATGAAATGAAGAAAAATAGTTGTAAAATAAATTGTTACACAAATGCTAATACACATTAAAAAGCATTTTTTTAAAGTTTTTATGAAAGCAGTGACCAACTTAATTTTATAATTCAGATTTATGGTTGCTAAAATTTACTTCGATTGTTCTTGATCGCTTACTCATAAGAGCTTATTGAACTTCACATTCTATTGGACATGTAGCATTTACTACTGTACTAAAAACCTTATACTATTCCGCTTTTTGTGCAATGCATCTCTTTTAATTTTCAGTAATCTCAACAAAAATGAGAACTTGAAAAACGAAAGTGTTTAAATTTCAACTAATACAAAAACTTTCTCATTCAGCATTGTTTATGCGCATTACAGATAACATTCTTATCTAATATTAATTAATTTCACTAACATTGATCCTTATACAAACAATAATTTATTACATTAAGGAGTAACAGGATTTAAAAATGGATACACTTTCTAAAAATTACAACGCTATAACTTCTGAAAAATCACAGCACAAAATTGATTTTTGCATTAAGATAAAACTCAAAAAAATTTCTTTTTAATTATATGAATGCTTTAATCTACAAATTAAGTTTCGATGTTTAACGAGTTTTTAAAGAAATATTTTAATTATATTTTTCAACAATGTATTTCGCACAAAATAAAAGTAAAATTTAATCTGCACGAGCACGTCAATGGGAAATAATTAGCTTTTATCAACCTGTTGCCATCACATTGACAGAAGTTAATATTAAAAAAATAATTCATCTATTGATGTAAAATAAATATATAAAAGTGTAAATTTCAGCAAGTGTCTGTGTGAAGCAAAAACATTTGAAATATATTTTCTAAAAAGTAAATGGAGGAAAAGATTTCTATGACCTTTTACAATATCAATAGTATTAATTAAATCAAACAATTAAATTTAAGGCAAACATGGTTTAATATATCTATTGGATAATCACTGTAATCAGCGCCCATCAGTTAATTTTAATCAGGGGCCTGCATCTACTAACAAAATGGTCTAAATGAGCTAAACAATTACATTTTATATTACTTGAGTCAATAAATGCTCCGATGAATTAAGAATTTTAAATTTTTGCATAGGTCCTATACATTACCCTTTGTAATCCTTTTACATGTTTACCCGTTTATATTAACCTTTGAATCTTATTTAACAAATTTTTTTTGAGGCATCAATATTTTAACACTTAGCACTTTGATCTCTCCTCTCAGGAACCATTCAAGGTAGTGCATCCTTTTGGCATTTTATTTAATTATTTAATTAAATTTTGACTGGTAAAAATACTTAAGAGTGGTAAAAATATGTAGATTAATTTTCTGTGAAAATTCATATATATTAATTTTTTGGAGCAATGAACAAGTTCTCTTATTCGGCAAATATTTATGCATCTAATTACTTTTCGGAGCGCTAAGGGTTAAATAAAAATCTTTGAACTTCAATCAACTAAATCATTCATTAAAACTAAATAATTTATGAAATTTGAATATTACTCTTCTGTAAAAATTGGCGATTTAGGAACACTTTCTAGTACGTTTCAAAGAAGATACGCCAATCTTTTACCAGGATTTCTCATCAATGATTGGCTTATGATTATGAAAATAGTGATTGTTCTAATATTGATATGTAAAAACTGACAGATGTGATCGCAGAAGATAGAAAGTTTATTTATTGAATTTGAGTTAAGAGTTGAAGTGTCAAGAGTATTTCGCAGAATATGACTTCTTAGGACAAAAGGACTGTGTAAAATTTAAAATTTCATAATTTTTTCATAAGAACATTTATTGACTGAAGTCAAATAAAATATTTCCATTTGCATCATTTAAATGTTTTGAAAGTAAAAATAAAAACTGAATTTTACGATGAATTAGAGAAATTTTTGTTGAGTAATTCTTTAAGATATTGTATAAATTACAAAAATTATTCTGCACTAGCTTTTACCTGCGACTTCGTTCGCGTGGAAATTTTGATGTGTATTTATGAGAACTGACGGTCTGATCGACACTCGGCAATGTCTGTCTAAATTCGCCTGCGAGCAAAATGGCAAAGCCGCCCATCATCGCCTGATTGCCGCGGATGTGCTGCAGGCTGCGGTTGAACGCCTCTATTGCATGCTTAACGCCTCTAATGCATGCTTGTGCGACATTGTGCACTCGTCCCATATTATTAACTTATGCTGCTGCAAAAGGACACCCCTGTCCTTTTTTTTTGGTGATGTTGCATGTTGGGGTATGTTCGCTTGCAAGATTGAGCTGCAATTTGAAAACGGAATATTCAATATGGCCACTGTTAAGCAAAGTTGCATCAATGCCCGACGAAGATATAGCCAGAGCTATATTGCGGTACTTGCGGAGTTGGGCTAGCCGGAGATTCAGCACTTACCAGTACCTTCTGGTGCATCAAGAAAGAATAATCCCTCCTCTCCACTATTTACTCGGTTCAGAATTGTTTCGTAGATTTGACGCTGCTCGGAAAGTAATATTGGTATCATTTCATTGACCTGCGCTTCTAAAACCGCGGTGTCGTAGTTTAGCTCCTTCACAACTTCGCCTGGTAATTCCCCTCTTCGCTGCGGTGGGGGTAGGCCGAAATCAGTGAGATATTTTCCAGATATGGATATCATTTTATCCTCAATCAATACCAAAGCTTCGTTAATGATTAGGTAATTGTGAGTGCCATCCAGCCTATTCACTATATCTTTTGATAAAGCGTCCTTGTATTTATCCCACAGCTGGAGGGGGTTTGAAGTCCGCAAGTGCTCACTAAAATTGCAAACAGGTCTTCAAGCTACTTTCATAGCCCGAGCTGTATTACTCCTCTTCAAAAGATCAGATTTGCGTTTTCTGGGCATTTCGAAAACCTATCAAATAATCTATACTTATAATAAAGCTCAATGTGTGTGTGTGTGTGTGTGTGTTGGCGCTCTACAGGCCAGACCATTCAACCTACAGCTACAAAATTTGGCACGTGTATACCTTGGAGGCCGGGAATGTGCACCTGGGGGTTATTTTTTCGAATTTTTAACTAGAATTTTATTTATTTAAAAATGAAGTGAAATTTTGACGTGTTTCTGCTATAACTGCCGAAAATATTACCGCACAATAAAGATTTTTACATGAAGTTAAAGATAAAAAATTTATCTTTTAAATGATACTACTGTTTTAATCTTAAAATTAAATTTCTATTTTTAATGAATTTTTAAATAAATATTTTAACTATGTTTTTCAATAATTTTTTTCGTCAAAAATAAAAATTAAAATTAAGCACTTTTCGCATTCATGGGAAAAAAATAGCTTTTTTCAAAGTGTTGCCATCACATTGATTAAAGCTCTAACTGAAAATAAATAAAATCTTTTTGGAAATGAAATCTGCAAAAATATAATTTTCGGCACGTGTCTGTAGGAAATGAAACAAATATGAAATATTATTTTTCTAAAAAATAAATTCAAGAAAAATTATTTTATGATCTTTTACACTCTCTATACAGGGTGTTTATTCAGTCCCGGATCCATTTTGATATTTAATGACTCATAAAATAATGAAGATGTAAACAAACGTATGGCATTTATTGATGGAATAACTCATACATTTTCCTTTACAGGTTTGAATATTTTTACTTTTGTAAATATCGTCTGCGCGTGTGGTTAATTTCAGATAATTTCATTTTCCAGTCTAAATATCTGTACTTTTCTAAATATCGTCTGCTTATTAATTGCATTTTTCTCTCTTTTGTTTTTGGCAACTATTGAAATGTTATGTTTACTTTTGATGTCTTTGTTCTATGTAGTACTTTTGTATGTGATGTTTTATTCGAGCGGATACTAAGGAGAATGCATACACCACAAGAGAAAGCACAGATTTTATGGTAATCATAGAATTAATTTCCAATCAACTAAATCACTGACTTTTAAGAGTTAATTTCTATTCACTTAAACTGACTGATTTATGAAGATTTGAATATCACTATTCAATAAAAAAAGGATAATTTTAGATTTTTCCATCGATCGCTTCAAAGAAAATACGCCAATCAGCGCGCAGGTTTCTCAAGATTAATTGGCCTAAGATTATGAAAATGGTGAGTTTTTCTAAATTTTTAACATTTAATACTTCATAAATAAGTCTTAGTTGATCGTGGAAAATAGAAACATTCATTCATTTATTTATTTAAAATTTGGTGTGTCCAGAATATTTATCAGAATATGATACCTTACTGCATTAAATTTAGAATTCATAATTTTTGAAATATATTTATAAGCAGGAACAAAATATTATTATGGATTTCATTTCAATCCTTTTGAAAGCCAAACTAAAATCTGAATTTTATACTGAATCTCAGAAATTTTTGTTGAATTATTGTTTGAGATATTACATAAACTATGAAAAATATTTTGCATTTAACATAAGACTTAAATACCGAGCGATTCTGTTTGCAATACTCATATTCAATAATAATAATGATTAATAAATAACAATAAAGATGATAAATAAAATAAAGCGCTTGGTTTTATTAAAAAATATCTTAATGTTAATTGCAATTTCGTCATTTACATTTTAAATTAAAGTTGAAGTTTTACCGGAAATGGCAACAAATTAGCAAAATATATATACTAAATTGAACGAAACGATTGAAACAGTATAAATTTGGTATGACTATCAAAATTTGAAGATTAAAAATGTTTTGTTTGAGAATCCTTTAAGAGACCAGTTACTTAAAATATTTAATTGAAAATTGTAGCGAGCGGTAATACTGGCGAACCGGCTGGTCGCCAAAGGCGGCTAGTAAGAAATAAAAAAAAATTTAAACTCACCTAAAAACCGAGGCACTTGAAACTGCAAGCATATGCGAAAAATATATAATTAACATTAATACAATTTAGTTACAAAAACACACAACTAACCTAAAAACAATTGATTTACATTGTAACCTGAAATAAAACAAAACAGCGAGTTCGTATTTCTTTAAAATCAAGTCAAGTATATTTTATTTATCGATCGAGATTGAGATAGCTACAACAGTACACATAAGTTTTTAACTTTTAATTAAAATGAAAACACAGTTGTCAACAAACAGAACACACTGCGCCTGCGTGAGTTTTCAACGCCAGTTGGGGTAACACAATGCAGATTAGAAATTTTTCATTTCCTTTAATCTATTTTATTTTAATTTAAAAGTACTTCAGAATGAATCCAAAAGATAGATTAATTAACAATTTTTAATTTTAAATGCATCAAACACCAAGAAAATAAACAGAATCCTGGGAAATAATCGATCAAAAATAAATTAAGCCTAACCTCATTAGTGTGGAAAAAAAAACTAAAGCCTTACTCATTTTTGGCGGGATTTTGTCTCAGATTTTTGGCGGGAAAGTTAGTTTTTAATTAATAAAAATTAACCGATCAATTAACCGGAATTAGTAGACTATGTTAGTAATTAGTAGACTATGTCCTATTCCAGACTATAATCTATCTCTGTGCTAAATTTCATCCAATTCCGTTCAACCGTTCTGGCGTGATTGACTAACAAACATCCATCCATCCAAACTTTCACATTTATAATAGTTGTATAGATTGCATATACAACTTCAATGCTGAGCGACTCTACATTCAATTTTCATATTCAAAAAAAGATGTCCTTGGTTTCAGTAAAAAATGTTTTTATATTAATTGCAGTTTAATATTTCCACTCTAATTTAATGTACAAATTTTATGAGCTCTGACAGAAATTAGTAAGTAATACAGAACTGTTTAAGGCCTACATAATAGTATGACTGAATTATATAACTATCAAAATCTGAAACTTTGATAGCTAAATATTTTGCAGAAAAAGCTATTAAGAGATCGTTACATAAAATATATTTGCAAATTTTAGGGATATTTTATACTGGCGAACTGTTGGTCACCATAGGCGGCTAGTTTCTTAATAAAGATTTTTCTAAGTGAACTATTGTAATATATATACATACACATACATTTTCCCCCTTTTATGAGTATAGATAATAGCGATTTTCAAGTAAATTCCTTCAGAAATATGAGATTGTTTAAATATTAGTAAATAAAACAGCTATAGATTCTCTTATATCTCACTTCTTTTTAAATGCATTTAATTCCGCTATTTATTTTTCTGATAAAAACAGTCTTACTTTTCTATTAATAATAAAATTAATTATCATTTATTGCAAGATATGTGAATAAGTTAAATGTATGTACAAGATCTCATAAATGCAAGATCAAATAAAATTTTTACAAAAATTATCACCATTCCATTATCACCAATTAGCCTGACCGGAAATGCAGCTATGCAAAACTAAAAACCGTCACCCCTCTAGATGCGCGCCAAGTTTTCTTGCCAAAGGTCCAAATCCCAGTAAACCTAAAATGCAACAGAGGTAGGAAATAGTTTATTGAGCGCAAATGCCCCATTCCCGATTTAAATGAATCGGCAGGGGTAAGGGAGGGGGGATAATGCATCTTTGAACCTGTATCGGTACTCATTTCTCCCAAAGACAAGACTTTTGACAATTGGCCACTGTGGTACCCTTTCAGTTTGTTAAATCCGTATTGCATTTGCTCTTGGATTTAACTTTTCAGTATGTGCGCCTTAAGAAGTTGCAATTTTTTTTTTTTCAAAACTAAAAGCCAAACTTTAAGTTGAGATGTTGTGGGAAGAAATTGTTTGTCTGAAAACCCATTCGAGTTGCATTCGTTTTATATGCAAGGTGATCAAAATTACAACACCCCTACTCTGAGTTTTCTAAACAGCGAACTACTCAGTGCAAAGGTTCCAAAATTGGTCAACATACTATTCAAGACATGGAGAAGCAGATTACGCGGGAAAAAAAAATTAGTTCCAGAAACACAAATAGATGGCGCTGTATAACAGAAATCATACTAAAAAAGACTCAAAATACACATTCCTAACACATTTTATTCGAACTTATCGAACATACATTGGTCGATTAAGATGCTTCTCACATGCAGAGTGATACTGACTTTCAATTCTGCCAAGGTTACCAGACGTCCTCGATAAACAATATTGTTTAAGTATTCCCATTGCCAAAAATCACAGGGATTAAGATGTGTAGAACGAGATGGTTAGGTTGCCGGCAACGTACGACTAATTACTTTTATCATTAGCAAAATGTTGCCCAAGAAGAAAGAGTCCAATATGTGGAGACGCTTCATCTTGCATAAAGATAATTCAATCAAGACATTGGCGCTGTTGAATTTGGGTTACAGCAAAATTTTAGAGCATTTAGTATCTGCTGGTCTTTTGCGTAAATTCTGAAGTCGACAAAACTGTCGAAGTGCAGCTGCAGCATTTTCTTTTTTTTCATAAAACAACTTCACAAGCAAAGCGCGAAGCCATCGCTGATAAGAATGACATTTTCCAAGCTTTATCCCTCAGAACAGTAGTAGCAAACCAAAGGTTTGCGCAAATTTTTGTGCTTACAATGCGAAATTATAGTTATAAGAACAATTTCAATTTCTTCACTTTTTTTTTTGTTTCATTTCAGCAATAGAAACTAGAAAGGAAAAACTTCATGCCACATATTTTTTTGTGTGTGATTATTTGCATCTTTTTAGCATGTTTTCTGTTGTACAGCGCCATCTATCGGTGTTTCTGAAATTATTTTTTTTTTCCTCATAATCCATTTCCCCATGTATTGAACAGTAGTTCGGGAGCCTTTACACTGAGTAGTTCGCTATATAGAGATCTCAGAGTAGGGGTGTTTTAATTTTGATCACCTTGTATATATAAAATGGAAAAATGTATTATGTAATTTTACGACGGTGCAATGGCAAAATATTCGAAAAACATTTGAAACCTGATTAGAAGAGTATATATAGGCAAAGAGTTATATAAGAAAAATGAAAAATATAAAAGAACACGCTGCTTAATTTTCGATTTATTTCAGCACTTCACCACCTTCCACCTGTTGATATATCAGTTCTATTTCTTATATCATCAGAATCTCTGTAAGATAAATGTTTAACACGTTTTTTTACGTATTTGCAGAAAACTAAAATCACCACTGCCACAATTACTATAATCTTCTAAATTATTGTTACATTTATTCATACTTAGAACAAAATAAATTATTTTGTAATTATATAGAAAGATAATAACGTAAAAAAATCGATCGCTGCACACTCAGCACGAATGATGCTAATATATACGCAAAGTATCAAGACGCATGAACGAGTCTGAGTCGTTACTATGCATTTTGGCTTTAATAATACATCATGATTGCAGCTCGTTTTTCTGCGCGAATGGGATAATGGCTTCAATCAGTTGAGAGCATTTAGTGTATGTATCGTTAACAACCGACAGACCTTTTACACCTACCGAATTAAATTCTAGCTATGATGTGTTTTACTATTGTTTAAAAATTTAATATTGTTACAAATCTGTGGTGTTGCTTCCCAGCATGGTTAGTACAACCATTGGAAAGATCGTTTTACGATCAACTCTATTAGTTGTTGATAGGATGCCCAATCAATGATTCCAGGGCTTGGTGGCCATTTGGCGATTTGGTGACAAAATGTTTAATACTAAAATCTTCAAGAATTTTAGCGATAGAGCCAATAGAAGCAGAGATATGCTTGATTGTTCCAAAATTTACTCTGCCCTGCTTTGGGAACTATAAAAGGCCAGTAATCCAAGCCGAAGACAGTCGTGTATAGAGTCATCGAGAGGTTTAGAACTGTACAAAGAGTCAGCAGCGGAGCAGTTGGATCATTCCAGCGAAGCGCAAGCGGAGTGGAGCTCAAGCGATTGCTGAATTGAACTATGTGAATTGAGCGAATCCTGAAGTTTATTATAGAAGCAACATCGAGTCGTGTGAGGAGCTGCCAGTCGTGTAGCAGTGAATCGGCAGTTCGAGGAGAAAGCGAGGAGACAGTGGTGAATTGTAGACGTTTGGAGAAATCGTAGAGAGTAGCTACGTAGATTCTCTCCTCCTGCTGAGTTCTGTTTAGCCGCTTTATTGTTGTTAACTACCGATTACTACTTGAAGGCTGCTGTTCGTACTAAATGTGCTGCTATGCATTGCGTGTGTACGTCTCGGCTGTGTATTTGTTGTCTTTGTATTCGTGTCTCCGCGTTAATAAAAGTCGTCGTTTGTTACCGAGGCCTGTTGATTGTGTTACACCATACATCCACTATAAGCGAACCCGTTGATTTTACGGACTTAGTGGAGGAAGTTCTGTAACAATGTATTAAGTAAAACATATTATATCAAAAACATGCCTTTCATTTCTGCTCGATTATTCTTTGTTGCTTTCTGATCCCAAACTTTTCTTTCTTTTCCTAAGATGTCTCAATGTGAACATGTCAGATTATTGGGAACCTCGTTGTGATAGTTTTGATTGCTCGTTCTGAAGGATTAAAATGAATACAAGAGAGGAGTGTTCCTCTCTTGTATACATGAGGATTTAATTGAATATTTATATTTTTGTTGGACACAAAATCCATTGCTATCTCTCTTTCTTTCATGCTTTTCTTTCCTGGTTTATTTATTTTGCTAATTTGGGCCATTATTTCTTTGACTTAGAAAGAAAAATCTGTCTTAATTAGACATTAAACTTCCAGCTTTTAACATCAAAATGAAAAAAATGCACGTGGAAAAAAGCCTAATCTTTTTTTTTTTTTTTTTTTTTTTTTTTGTGAGAGAGAAAAGGCCAGCTTGGACTGAGTAATGCACATGCCGTTGGACCAAATCCACTCTCTTGATAAGGCATCAGGTTATTTATTTATTTTCATTCCTAATAGATGGCAGCAGAGGTCAGTTTGTTGCAACTGATGAAAATCTTGTGAAATAACCAATTGAAAAAAAATTAAGGCGCTACAGAGATGTTAATAATCTACTTAATATTTCCCCACCGCTGCTTCTGTAATATACGCATTCTGACAAGTGAAGTATTTCGATAAAGAAAATTGTTTGACTTCAAAATTCGTTTGAATTCCTATGCCAGTGAACGTTTTTCTCACTTGAGTGAAAATGGGACATTGTGAAAAAGTCGAAAATTTAGCGAAAATTACACAACACTTTAAATCAACTCTGAGCCACTGAGTAAAAGGTTTAGGAACGAGTTGGAAAACATTTAACCAATTTTGAGTTTGCATGAATTTAGACCAGAAATTCGACTCAGGCCTTCTTAAATTTGTATGGTTTGTGGGGAAGGTTAGCACTGGTTACAGTTAATGACTGGATTAACGTTTTCACTCCAATGGTGACTGTCCCTCGCCATTTCAAAACGCTGCATCATTTTGAGGTTTTATTTATTTATTTTTCAATTTTAATTGTTAAAAATGCCTACAGAATGGTAAAAAGATGTAGATTAATTTTTTCAAGAAATTCGACTTAAAGCAATTACGTATATTAATTTTTCAGAGCAATAAACATATTTTTGTATTAAGTGAATAATTATGCATCGATTTACTTTTCCGAGTGGAAATGGTTAAAAGATTATCAGTCAGGAATCCTTCCCCCCTGCCTCCAGTAGAGGAGTATTAGAAGGGAAATTTTTAATTACCATAAGTTCAGATTAAATGAAAACACTGCTGACGTCACGGCCAGATTATTAATTAGACAAAGTATGTCTCATTATTTAAACAATATTAGAGCTCCACGAATTCTTGAGATTCGTGTGCGTATCTTTTACATAATCTTTAAATAAAATCTCTTTATATAAAAGTTGTCTATCGATGTTCGTAAAGCTGTTTTGGCACTCGCTTTTATTCTGAGAATAATGAATACGAAAGTGAATAATAATTAGTTTTTATTACACATGCCTGCCTTTTAACCTGAACAGAATCCAAAAATGTTTATAAATGTTTATATGGATAGAGTTGAGTTATTTCCTTCTTTTTTTTTCACACTGTTTTTTTTTTTTTTTTTTTTTTTGGTCTGTGTGTCTGTATTTAGCAATGCATTTTTCCCCCCTGCTAGCAGGTCATCTTTTGTTTCAATCTGATTTTATTGATTAATTTTATGTGTTCGTGAACGCTATGTAATTATGAGATCGCAAGTTTCACATTCTACTTACACTTTTTTATGCAAGACTGTAGCAAAGATTAATAAATTGTGGTCTGCTGAATCATAATATTCTCATTTAAGTTACTGATAATATTTTCTTTCGATGTTATTTTTATTTTGTTCTAGTCGCCTTTGGTGTTCAGCTGATTCGCTAGGAATATTATTTATATTTAATTTCATTTAAATTACTTGGACATAATTTTATGGCCATGATTCCGCCAAATTTTCAGGCTTTAAAGCTGTGTTATTTTAACTATCTTGCATATGATCTGTTTATATCGTACATGAACTTTTCTAATCAAGACCAGTTCCATGATATCATAGGGTTGTTAAAAGCATGAAAGTTCGATTCATCTTCTTCTAAATTCCGCGGTGATGATATCTCACATTTTTATTCATCTTGTTAACCATACAGATATTCAACAGAATCCGTCGTTTTAGCATTAAACAATGAAAGAGAATCATGCTTTCATATATTTGAAAAAACAATGAAAACTGCTTTAATTTTAGGGCTATAATGTAATGAAATATTGTTAGTTAAGTCAAAAATATTTTTAAAATACTACCAAAATTTAGGGGAAAAAATTTATACGCCTATAAAATGGGTATCATTAAAAAGACAATTTTAAAAAAATTTCGACTCAGCGTAATATTTATATTTGTGCAATAATATTTTTGTATGTTATCTTAGAAAAAAAAAGCCAACATTCAGATTAATTTTTAATTAATTAAAATTTTTGCCGAAACTATGATTTTAGCATTTTTTACGATTGAATTTTATCATTATTTAGAATTATTAATTTACTTTTATGTAATATTTCTGCAATATTTTTAGCATCTCATCTTTTTGTATAAATTTATTGATTTTACTGATGTTTTAATAATAATTATTTTACTTCTCAGTGTTTGTGTTTGACAAAATTTATTATTTTATGAAATTCAGCTTTTTTTTTTCTTCCCGGTCGGCATCATGTCTCATTTCTTTCAGTTAGAGGATCACTCTTTGTTTAAAACCTTTTTTTTTTTTTTTTTTCAATAATTAGTTTTCATTGGAATGTTCGTGACCACTATGAGTACAGAAAATCCCATCGTATGAGAATAAAACTTTTAATGTTACCATAGAGCTGAGATACTGATAGAGGGAGTGCAACCCTACTTTGGTGTAGGACAAGATAAAATCACGTGACATGTGGGCAGAATTTGTGTTCACTGTAACCGCATTCTCCGTTTCTCATTATATTTCAATGGCAGATTTTTTCTCGCTCTTAACTGATGGATTTAAAAACTTATTTAAGCCTTGGTTAACTATTGCTGTGCAATTGGATGCAAAGAAAAAGCTTCT
>JAPMOR010039452.1:0-47491 GCA_026543865.1 Argiope aurantia | reverse complement strand
ACTGATTAAAATGCAAACAAATATTTTTTAATCAACTTATTATTAATAATTATAATTAAATACCTTGTTCAAGCATGCTACAACATGAGCAGTGTCTACCCATGGACGCCCATCTTCAGTAATCTGATGGAACAAATAGTCCCGAAATAATTTTAACAAATACCGATCACCAGTTTCAGCCCAAGATTGATCCATGTTGAATCTGCAATAAAAAATTCTTCTAATTGAAAACACATTCAGATGCAGGCATATTATTTTCAATACAAATATCCACATCTCTCATATAACACAATATAAAAGTAGAAATATCAATTTAAATATATAATAAAACAAAAATTGGAATGCATGAAAAATTAAATACTAAAATTATTTTTTATAATTGAATGTACTTATTAAATATTATAAAAGAACTAAAAGGGAGGGAAAGATGGAAAATTACAAATAAAAATATACTCTCTTCGATCATCGTATTGAAAGTTAGAAAACTTAAAACTTCCAGTCATGATCAATGAAAAACTTCTAAATTTTAAAATAATGCTAAAACCACAAATAAATTTAAATTTGTTGTTTAATGCAGTATAGAACCATATATCGCTAACAGAAAACATTCATTCCCCCCCTCCACACACACAAATAAAACCTGAAATGTTTTCATAACTTTTGATATATTTAGTCAATTACCACAAAATTTAAGAAATGTGTAATTTCAATTAATGTGAGGAGGAAGCAGATTATTATATAATCTTAATGTTCAAAAAAATTTTTAAAAATAAAAGAAAGCACCAATAATTAAACACAGCAAAAGCACAGTTACTTTTTAAGAATAAACAACAAATTTATATGCTACAAGATAATAAATATAACATATTTAGACATAGGAAAAAAAACGACTCAGAAATATGAATTTAAAAAAAGTTGCAGTCCAATTATCCAAGATTCCTGTTACTTTTACTTTCTGTAAGCACAAAAGCAATAATATTTTTAAAAACTTTTCAAAATGAGGAATAAAATGAACAAACATCGTTATTTATCTACAATTAAAAAATATTAAAATAAAAATGCAGATATAAAAATAAGCATTGCAAAAAAAGAAAAAAAAAGAAAAGAAAGAAAGAAAAAATAAACAGCAATTTTAATCACCAGAAACACAAAATCAAATCGAAGGAAGATTTAGCAAGATTTAAAAACTTACTCTGCTCTTTCAGTTATGGTACCAAGCTTGACTAACAACCTAAATAACCTTCCATTCTGGACTTCCTAAAGGTTTTTAGTCACATTTTAGAACTTACAAATAAAAAACAGATATGATAAGAAAACTTATTAATTTGTAGCAGACTTTTTTTTCTTTCAATAATCATTTTTAAAAACACAAAACATATTACCTTAGCTAGTTCATTCTCAATCACATCACTTCTCATCTGAGCAGCATCTAACTGGGTATAAAAACGAGCACCTATCATGGGCATAATATCATTGATGCTGCGAGGACGAGTTTGATTATGTAAAAGATACCTAAAATAGAAAAGATTCATTTCTTATATTCTTCATGAGATTACATACCTTTATGATTTCATACGAATATTATAAATTTTAATTATTAACATTATTTTGAAAGGAATTATATTCCCAAAAAGAGCCATATACAAATATATATATATATACACACACACAAATATATATAAGTGATTATACAAAACATGATGTTGTACTGTAAAACCCCATCTTAAAGTTATAAAATTATAAATAATTTACTAACATTAATTAAAAAAATGAATGAAAATGTAGAGAAATAATAAAAACGTTCACACACATTCATTAAAAAAACCAGAAAGAAAATATTTATAAATCTAAATTTGTTACTTCTGATTGATACTATTATATACCTGCAGTATAAAAAAAAGAGAGAGAGAGAGAGAATTTTGACTAGTCTAAATTGCCTAACTAATTTAAATTGTCTTATCATTAATCCTCAGAGTCGATGAATCAAATATTATAATTTTTCATGTTCAATTAGAAAGGAAATAATTTCTATTAACATTTCTTAAACATGAAATAATAAAGCATTTTAGATATACGATTAATACAAATAATTGGTTCATTGTTTTAAAAAATTAATTTTTTTTTAAAATCTTGAAAGCTATGTGAGCAAAATAATTGGATATACTAAAAGGGCTGAATGATCAATGCAAGAAACCTCATTAAACCAAAATATTTTAAAAGAGAAAGATGGGTGAGGCATGCAAAACACTGTAAAGAAAGATGTTAAATGAATAGGACTTGTAAAGTATTTTTAAAATTTGGAAAGTTTCAAAATAAGTTTAAATGCATACATGGCTAAAAAAAAAAAAAATCACTTTTAAGGTTGACTCCCATGAAAAACTTACAATTTTTTTGAAAAATTGTTAAACTGAAGAATTTCAGATGCAAATATTTACATTTGGATTAAAATGATAAAAGAATATATACTTTTATTGCACTCAGCATAGATACTTTAATATTGATTTCTCCAGTCATTTCTTCATACAAAGTTAAAAAGATAATTAATATTTGATAGATTGAACAATTCCAAAGAATTAAGAGAAATTACTTCAATAAGATCAACACCTGAACAACATTCCACCTTGTGTTCTACCCAATAAAAAAAAATCAATTCTCCATAATAATTAAGTAGGGTAGACAGGCTTTACAGATGCAAGAATCTTATATTGCTATGGTTGAAACACAAACAAGCCAGGGAAGTCAAAGTTTTTCTCACTAAAAAGTTTATAAAACAGATTTTAAAGAGAGAGTGAGGTTATTTTGAAGGTAGGGAGACAAAGGCTTACTGTAACAATTTTTGGATAAATGTTTATACTTTTAAATGTATTTGCAATTTCACGATCACAACTACTTTGTTATAGATTAGCTATTCATAAATTCATAATATACATTTTTTTAAAAGGCATTTAATACTTTAGTTGATTTTGGTGCAAAAAATAAATAAACAAATAAAAAATTACAGGCTACTGCAATTTGCTCCAGATGTGGGGTAAGTTATAACAATGGGGAAAAAAACATACTTGACATTATTTTTTTAAACATTCTTTTTAGTAATTACTATCACTCACCATCATAATAAATTATATATGATTTACAATAAAATAAAGATAAAATTGTTTAACCAATCAATACAGAAATCAGTCTGTATAAGAGTTGCAATGAACACAAGCAAATAGTAAACTGCTTCCTATTGTACAAATTTTGTACCCACACTTTTCAAAATAAGTATTGAATCTATTTCTTTTCATCAGAATTGGGAAGTCGCTATTGGTAATGCCTTGGATTTAGATTTTTGGGATGCTCCTGGTTTGAAATATAATTTCACAGAACTCCTGTGCAAAGCAGATTTGGTGCATGCTCAATCTGTCGGGTCTGCTTCTTTCCTCCTCGATGTGACATAGTAGATAAAACATGTGAACTAAAATGATAGTACTGTTGACTGATCCATGTTCAAAATTACTTAGTCTATCTCATTGCCTATCTATCTATATTGCCAGAGATATTGTATGCATCTTCTTAAGCAAGAGAAAACCCTGCCTCTTTATAACGCACATTAGTTCAAAATTGTCTCCCTCATTCTTTTTTCTTCCCTCTTTATTTTCTCATATATATTTTTTCCCTTTCAGGTAGCCTTTCCTCTCTCTCTTCCTCCCCTCCCCCTTGCTTTTATGTCTAACAATGCAACAATTTTTCCCCACTGCTTCATGATCCAGTGATTAAATTACAATATAATTTTATTTTTTTAATTAGAGCTTTTGTTAGACTCTTTTAGTGGTGAATACTTAATAAAGAGATCTGATCTTTGAGGATGCATGATAATATTTAAATCTAATATGCAGAAAATCTATATATATAAATGAAATATACATGAACTGAAATCTTGAACGTTTTTGTCAGTTAAAATTTGCACAGAGGTTATGTTATTATTTGTCCTGTTGCACAGTTTCGGACATTTTTGTTGATTTATAAAAAAATATTGTGACTGAGAAAAAATTGATGCAGTTTTTTAAAACCTAATATATAAACAAAGTAAATAAGCAAAAACATTTTTAGCGCATTAAACTAACTTATCAATCAAAATTTAGAAAATATTTTTTATCTCCATTTATTGGTTAAAATGGGCATGTGTTCATAACTTTTCACTGACAATTTCAACTGGACACTGATTGTGCTGACATAACATGTATAATAATAACAGGTGCAACATGAGAAAAAAACCACAATAATTAAACCTGACAGCATTATCTGACACACCTACAGACTTAAATGTAAAACTAATCTCCATAAAATATGAACATTTTTTAAAAATTAAAAAACCTAAAGGACAAAACCCTGCGATGTATTTAATGTATATATAAAATTAGTAAGAAACAAAACTTACAGTATTAAATTTCTGAGATCAGCAGAATAATTCCTAGAAACTAATTCAAGAGAACCAGTCATATTGCTTCTTTTAACAGCAGTGAGAGTATTACAAGCCAATGCTAGAACAATTTTTCCAAAAGCCATTAAATCTTCTTGCTACAAAATAAAAGAAATAACATATAACCTTTCCAACAAGATGCACTGGAATAGACAATACTCATAACACAAAATTTACTAAAATAGTACATACCTGAAAATGAGACACTACTTGTTTAGAATTGTGCTGATTTGGATCATATGTGAGAACATCAAATATGCCACAACAATTCAGTCTCAACCTAAAATTATGTATCATTCTATAGAAAAAGTATTTTTGGAAAAAGGAATAAGATTTGGGAAAGGATATGTGATGAGAGTAAATTAAAGCAAATAAACAGGAAAATGGATATGTAATCGATAGGGTATAAAACAAATAGGTATACGATGGGTATAAAAAAGAACTAATATAAAGATAATTAGAATGTGGATTGCCAAAGTAAGCTGGATACTTCTAGTCCCAGAAATCATTGTCGTGATTTTAAGCATAGCTCAAGTAAACAAAACAGAAAAAAAATGACTTGTGAATAAATTCGTAGTTAGTCTCTGAACTAGGAAATTCCAGTACAGGCTTCCTTTCAAAAGCTCTTTAGAGAAATCGAAACAAATCTACTTTTGATACTACAATGTTTTGGCTTGTCACTCTATAGCATCAATATAGTGATAATAATGTGGAGGTAGAATACATTGCATTTGCCAAGCCGAATTTATGCCAAAATTATAAAACAACCACAAAAGTACTATCTCCACCTAATTTGTAAAAGTTCTTACTGTTAAAAACTGCTTTAGAAAAAAAAGAATAATGCTGAATTTTTCACTTCTATGTTTACTTTTTTCAGTTTATTAATTTTCTATTTACGTATGCAAGCTTTGGTTTTTATTTCTGTTCTAAGGAACTACTTACATTAAAACTTGCAAACAAACATTTTCTCTGAGTTAAATTTAGTTCCACAAATAAAGTTTCTTGCAAATAATTCATAGCCAAAGATCTGTGTAAGACTTCCAACTATGAATAATCTCATGGTTGCCAGTCAATGTGCATATCAAGCCACAAAGAAAACTCGTTTGCTTATTTATTTTTAAAATTAAAGCTCTAAAAACAACTACAATTAAGAAGGAAATGTTTTTGCCAAATTCTTTGGAAATCAAATATAGCCTGAATTCTCAATAAAAATCTAATGCCAGTAAGTCTTTTAAATATAGATGCAGTACAGGTTGAGAGTTATTACAAAAATTTATACTACACTATATAAAACACTATACTTTAAAAAATGAACATATAAATTCTTACCGAGATTTTCCGGTCACAAGAATTTTTGAAGGATCAAAGGCTCGGCATGCTAGTCCTGCGGCGTGTATTGTCCTGAGAACAGAGCTTAATTGAACAATATAGCCCCAAATTAAACTTTCTGGAAGCAGGCCAGCATGCTGTCGCAAACTGTTTAAGCCTAAACATTAAATATAGACAAAAGAGAAGAAAAATTTTCATATATAATTACTGATACAGATTCCGAACAGGATATATATTTCAGTGCATAATTATACAACAAAGGAGGGGGGGGGGGGCGTCATCTTTTTTTTTTTTTTTTGTTTTTAAACTAATATTCAACGAAACTAAATCTTAAAAACTGCTACAGATAAAAAATTTTGTATAAGAGCTGTTTACGATTCATGTAGGATTTTTCGTCCTCTCTTTTTTCAATGTAGTAAAATAAATTTTGATATGAAGCTTAAAAGAACAATTTAAAAGATTCTGCTAGAAAATTGGTATAGGTACAAATTTATTTTATGCAAAATAAAATAATTTTAAAAAATCTTATCAAAAAACTAAATATGCACAAAAAAATATTTTTTGAGAAAACTTATAATAATTAATTTATGGCTAAAAAAAAACTTTTTAACTTAAAATTAGCACATGCTTTATTACTGTTGTCTTTTTTAAATAAAAAAAAAACCCACTTTGTAATGTATTAAGTATGTCTAGATGATTAAGAAGTAACTAAGGAAAAAAAATAAAACAGTTATAATATTTTAAATGAAATATCTTTTTTTTTTTGTTACAAATATATGTCAGAAATTAAGATGAATGAGTTAATAAATCCATAATTTTTGCATCAGCAGCTTTGTAGACAGAGGGAAAGTGCAATTTGAAACTTCTGCCTTCAGAAAAAGACAATGTCTTGTCATGTACTTCACATTTCAATGATATTAAAGGTATTTTAATAATAATAACTAATGAATAAAAAATTCATCATGAAAGATAATGGTACATATTATTCTCTTCATTATTATAAGCAAGGAAATTTATAATGGTTGATTAGAATCTACATACAGTTTCTGGTTTAATGAAGTGGAAAAATAGGCTAAACTGTGCAAAGGCTTATACACTCTACTCATTTTGTAACAAAATCTCATCTCTTAGTAGTCAGGACTTTATAAACATTGTAGAAGAAAGTTACTCAGAGGTTTGCCAAATTATAAAAATGTTTGTTGTTTTAGTTCCCTGGCTGTCCAAAATTACTATCATATATAACTAATTATACAATTTCTTCAGTATATCTTAATAATTAGAAGAAAGAAAGATAAAGCAGTGCACCAGTTTTCGGTGGCATGCCAGCTGTTGTTAAGCCATCAATATCGGGACAATATCCAGGCAAATAGCCATTCATTGCTGGCGAAGATGGCTGATTAAAATAGAGATTCATCAAAGTATCAGCTCCTGGGTGATAGTCATGGACGAATACCATAGCTGTAAAATAAAACCATTATCAACTAAACAAAGTATTGTAATACATAATAAATTATATGCCATATAATATTTTATATAGCAAAAATATCAATTGTTCTACATCAATGAATGAAATATTGCTAATTAACTCAATTCAATTACTTAGAAATTTCAAGACAAAGTAAAAATCTCATACTTTTTCAAAAATTGATAATAATATTTTAAATCTAAAAATAAGATTCTCATTTTAAATAGCAATAATGCTCGAACCAATGCAGTCCTTCATTCTTAAAAATAATTTAAAACAATATCTTATCCCCTACACTATACTACTATTATAAAAATAAAAATAACAAATTTTAATATGAATACATATACAAAAATATATATTATGGATCACATATTTTAAAAATACACAGAAAAAGTATCAAAGAAATAAGAAATAATGCACTACTTACAATTATCCCCAAATGCCTTAGTGGTGAATACTTCTCTTAGATTAACCAAATTAGAATGTTGCAACTTCTTCCAGGTATCAATTACAGATATAAATTTCGTATTAGATATTCTGAAACCTAACAAAAAAATATTTTTCAATTAAAATTACTTTAATATATTAAAAAAAATTGGTCATAGAAATCAATTATGTTTATGCCATAATATATATTAATCTACAAATATAATGACAAGAAAATCTTAAGAGAGTTCTACACTCTGTATAGCAGTCTGGAAGGAACCACAAAGAAAAAAACATTCAAACAATTTCTTCATTTTTTTAAAATTGAAGTGGGAGGGAAAGAAGGTACAAAAGGACAATATTAATATGTCACAGACAGCATTTACTCTTGATAAAACTGTCCTCATTTCAGATATGAATTATTGACTGGGTTCCTAGTAAGCTCACGATTCCCGATAATGAACAAGCTGTTGTGTTACTACAGCAGATTCCAGTAATTTGTACTGCTGCTTCTATATAAATTTAGAAATATTTCTAACTTAACACATCCATTCTTTAGAGCAATAATCATGGAATCTGGAAATTATTCATTCCATCACAGCTCCAAAATTTGAAATTTATTTACTTTCATATTGCACAGATTTTTTTTTTGTATGAGAACCACTTGGGTTCTAACACAACATAGTGATTTTATAGTTACTCATATTTTTAACTGAATATCTGATATCTTAATTTTATCATGTGACCTATTTTAATTCATTATCTCTAAACAAGCAGAAATCAGCAACAGTAGTCCCTTCATGTAATTTTTAAATTCTTAAAAGCTACAGATTTTTATCAGTCCATACAAATATCATTCTCCTTTAAAACCCTCTTTGTAAACTTGTGTTTCATATTTATATATTAGGCATTTTTATTATTAGTGATAATTCTTCAAGAATTGTTTTCTTCTAATATAGTTCTTTCAATCCATATGTTTGGCTAGCATAATCATACTTGGCTCTCTCTCACTATTAAATCCAAAGAAATCTTCCAATCTTGCATAACATATCTATTCTAAAATGTACAAATGAAAATGCATCACTCTGCTTCAAGCAACAGTGGTAACACATTTATTTTGCCTGTATTAATTTTCTTTGATTACTATAATTAATATTTATTTTCTGATATCAGAAAAAAAAATACAATCAACAGCTTCTGCTATTGAAATAAATTTGGTATACAATTAGGAGAAAGAATGCAAATTAATTTTTCTAGATAGATTATGGTTAGATTTGTATTTAATTATTGCAATTAAATACATAAAAATTTTTTAAATAATTATTTTAAACCATTTCATTTTAAACCAGTCTCCAACCACACATATACTTCTTATTTTTTATTTGCAAATTAGTTATAGTTTTAAGTATAAAATATCATTTTTATTTATATGCCATAGAAAATTTGGATTGAAGAAGCATTCTCAATTCTGTATTTGCTGGAGAAGCAAAATTTGTTCTCACAATCTTTTAAATCATAAAAATATCTATAAAAAATGCTGTACTTAAATCACAATTTTAAAAATATATTTCTATGTTCTAAAGGGAAGTTTCCATAAATTCGCTTTGTATTCATCTGAACCCAAAGTGTTTTGCATGATCTGATTTTTAGATAATGAAAACTAAATGAAAAATACTGAATATGAAAAAACAGTTTTTCAGTTAAAGATAATCTATATGTGAAATATATGTTGCATATCAGAATTTGGAAGTAATTACTAAAATTTTTATCAACCAAACAAACAAAAAAAAATTACCATGAATTCTTCTTAAGCAGTAATATACGCCAGTTTTTATATTGGCTGCTTTGTAAACAGAAGTGACATATCCAAAGGTTGAGGATTTCAGAGGGTTATCTCCAGGAGCAGGTTCAAGTGGACATAGCTTATGATAATTATCAACTTCATTTGGAAGATCTAAATAAACATGAATTATAAAAATTAATTTCTAAAAAATAACTAAAGAAAGAAAATTGTTAAAATTTTTTTTAAAAAATCAGTTACAAAATGGAAATAAAAAATTACTTAGTACATTATAAAAAATTCAAGTATTTTCAAAACCCAAAATCTTTTCACGAAATAAATTAAAAAAAAATATTCATATATTATTTCCTTACAATTTAGCCATTTTCTGTTTGATTAGTAAGGAAAATTTCATTTACATACAATTATAAAATCATAAAAAAATATTTTAAATATAAAAAAAACTTTGAAAAAATCCCAAATTTATTCATTTTTCCCCTCTTTTAAGAGAAACTTTAATTTACAAAATTTTAAATATAATAAAATTATTGAAAAAAAATTCTGCAATTTTAAAACAAACCATTAAGCTATCTAATATTTATACTACTTGATAATAAATTCTGTCACATTATTTAAAACATTAACTAAATAAAAAATGTTATAAAACTATTTGAATAATGAAAGATTAAAGAGAACGTTGTTGACAAAATAAACTAAAAAAATTTATTAAAAAAAACTGTTACAAATTTTGGAACCCATGTATTTAAAAAAATAAAAGGAAATTAACAGTTAAATTCAGTAGTAACTCTATCAGTGTTATTAAAAGTAATAATTAAAAATGTTACATTTTAAAAAATACATTTAGCTCGACACTTATTGTTTTATTGTTTCAATATTATTAACTTAATATAAATTTTAATCCTAAAATCCTAATATCCTAAAAATTAAACATTTATTTGTATCTTATTTTTTATACTCATATAATGAACTATATAGTGAAACAGCAAATAAGTTCATCAAGCGAATATTTATATTTATTTTTTAAGAGTTAACACTGCAAAAAATTTAATTTAGGAGTGATAAGCATTTAAAAACGTGTATAACACTCTCAAATAGGACTTGAAAGCAAAAAAATCTATCAATTCAAAAGTTTATATACAAAATAATACATAAAATCCCTTGAAGAAAGATAGGAATATTATTAATCATAAATGTCTAAATCAAATACACTTACAAATCCATTAAGACTTTTTCAATGCCACAAAAATGAAGGACAAAATTTTGATACAGAGAGGCTGATTAAAGCATTAATCTAAAATAGTTAGAGACAAAGGTTCAAAGCAGAGCAAAGCCTCATGGATGTTTTGCAAAAGAAAAACTAAGGTTAATTGGCACACAAAGACAAAAAAGAAGAAAAGGATCTGCCTTCAGATGGAACAAAAGTATATCGCCAAACCAAAAATAAGACATGCCAAATAAAAGACCTGATTAAATTATAACTATGGAACCAAAAAAAACCTGGATGTTGATCAGGATTGGCTTCAGCTAAAGTTAGGCTGTGTCTGTGCAAAATATCCTGAAAATCAAAGAAAATGAAATTAAAAGAACTCCTTTGCATTGAGAAGAGAGTTTTGTTTGAAAAAGCTTTGAGATTTTATGAATGTTACCATTCTAAGTTCATCAGGTAGGAAAAAAGAAGGGGCATTAGCTTTCAACGTCATATGCTCGATATAGGAAGGATTTCCTGGATACACACTCACATCAGGCAGAATTAGGGGAGATATTTCAGAAGGATTAGTATCTTCCTGAGAGTAAAAGTAAGTTGTTCCACCTACAGATTCCTGTAAATAAATTTTTCATAAATTATTTATGTACCAAAACTTTTCATAAAAGAACACATTAAATGATACAGAAAGAAGAGAGTTACAAAATGAAAAATAACCAGTTTATAACTGATTTTTATCACAGGCTTTTCCACTGCAAAAAATCTGTTATTTATAGATAAATTAAATGAAAGAATAAAAGTTTATCTTTTACATATATTCAGCATTCTCAAAACTACAAATAATATACAATTAAAAAAAAACAACTAAGAAATGAAACTATAGTCAATTGCACTTATTTAGGCAACCAGTTAATTAGAACAATATTATAGAATGGGAACATGTCAATCAGGATCTTATTTGGTCCTCCCGTTAACTAGAAATACCATTTGTTTAAGTAAAACCTCAAAAAACATAATTTAAGTGTTTAACAGATGGAACCCATTTGATAGAGTTTATAGTCATTTTAAGCAAATAACATAAGAAAGATAAAACTCATGCTTTTGCTGTTTCTTGAATTGTGTCAGTTTGCCATCAAGGCATCATTACCATTAAAGAAACAAGGGTAGTAGTATATATTTGTTTAATAATCTACTGTTATTACTATCTTGTTATATTTAGTTATTGTTACACTGCTTTGCACATGTAAGAATGAATGAACTCGATTTTTGCCAATTTTATTTAAAAATGTATAATACTTATAAAAATGGCCAGAAATGATTTCATATTCTCAAATAAAATTGCTATTATGTATAAAATTAAAAGGCCAGCCATTTAATGCAAGTCACTGTGCATTTCTTAATGAGGAAATCAACTGTGTGAGGAATAACATTACAGAAAGGACATACTCAAATGACCAAAAAAAAAAAAAAAAAAGTATAGTAGAAAAAATATCTACAAACTTTTACAATAATAAAAGAGGCATAAATATTTATGATTTTGAGATAAAAATGAAATCAGAGATTCCCTATAAACTAGAAAAGAATGACTTTAAAGAAAATGACTGGATGGTTCGTTAACTGAGAGTGAACACTAACACAAGATTTTTAGAAAGTGCACAGTAAAAAGGCATTGCAAAATTAGGTCCAGAATAATGATGAAATATAAAAATTTCCACTTTTTGAAAATGGCAGATGATAATTATAATTTAAAAAAAAAAGAGCTCTTAAGTATGAAAATTTTGTGGTTTATAAACACATTAAACTGTAGAGGTATAAAAACAAAATAGAGTATACACAGCATAATACATCACTGTGTTATAACAAATAAACATGGATTCAGAAACAAAAATAATTAAAGAATAAAAAGTGCTAATCTTTGATGTTTTAAGGAATTTGTTTTTCTTCTTTTTCCTATACTTCTACAATCATTTTTTTTTTAATACCTCTTGCTGTCATATATCCCCCACTTCAACCACCTCGCTGTCAAAAGAAATTTTTACTAGTAACAAAAACAGATTACTTTATAGAATTTAATTTGATTTGGCACTTCATTTCCTTTCATTATTTCCTTGTGTACAAAGTACAAAGAGATATTATTGCAATTGTCTAAAAATTAAAACTTGAGATTTTGACGAATCTTCACATATTACACATCCCTAAATTTGAAAAACACGTTTCCCACCATGTAACCCTGTCTGCTAATGTGCAACAATGATTACTCAATTACACTTATGTCTAGATGAATGAAATTTAGTATAGTCTTGTATCAAATTTGTAGATTTTTATAAAATTCTGAGCAAAATTCATTCAGAAGAAGTCTATATTTGGCTGTCTGCATATAAATTAAAATGACAATTGCAAAGCAAAAAGACAAGATGCATAAAATTAGGTATACAGGTTTAGCATCAAAGATATAGACACCAATACCTATCAAATTCAATACCAAAATCCATCAAGGTTTGACTTTTTTTTGCTTTGTACTTTCATAAACATATTAATGCAATAACACAAAAAAGCAATGACTCAAATATTTGAAATTAGGTATGCGAATTTATGACTACAATTTTAGTTCTATGTCAAATTTAGGGTTTTAAATGGCTAGAAAAAAATATATCTTAAACACAAATTCCTTGTCCAGGTTCTATTAACCACATGCCAGGGGCACATACAGACAATGTAGAGAAATTTATAACAATAATCTTTTTTATAATTTTAATTGCGCAACATTTAAAAACTGACAGATATCATTAAAACAATCTATATTATCAATACAACATAAATTGTAAAAGCATAAATAAAAAATGCTCATAAAATCATTCATTAAAATTCTGTGTTTATATTTATAAGGAAAAAAGATTAATATAAATAAACATGGACATTTGATTAGAAATGTTGGCAATAAGTACTTATATGATATTGGAATAATAAATCTGTAGATGTTTCTTTCAATTAAATCAACTAAAAAATATTCTCATCTACACACATTCAAAAAAAAAAATACTACAACAAATTTAATTCACAGATATAATTCTGATGAACTGTCATTGAGATAAAATGTTACCCCCCAATGCTTTGAAGGGGAAAAAATGATGGTGGAATTTATTTGAAAATACCTCAAAGCTTGCTTGACTACTGGCAATTCTATACAACAACTCACTGAAAACAGATAACCAGTTCACACACCCAGAATCTTATCCAAAGTTACAATTGCCCTTTTACAAGTTAGGCCAATAAAGGATCCTCCTAAGTCAAAAGTTAATGGTTGTGCATTGCAGTGAAAGATTGGAGATACAAATATGCACAATATGGGTGAAAAATAAAACTACAATTAAATGGGAGTAAAAAATGGTGTGCTTGAATGGCCTACATACCTTAAAAAGTGTGCTTGAAGGACTTACATACTTTATAAGTAGGATATACACTCAAGAGCCAAAACATTATGACCCACCCCTACATTTTGCAATGAAGGGGTTGCCACCTGATCACGTGATCAGGTGGAAGTGGTATTTAACTGCTGCTGGAGAGTCTGAAGAATTATTCTTTCACTTACTTCTGTGTGCGATGGGAAAGGCTGCGGATCTAAGCGACTTTGATAGAGGGCAGATTGTAATGGTTCGAAGGCTCGAAACAAGTATTTCCGAAACTGCACGACTCGTGGGTTGTGCGCGATCTACAGTTGTTAGTGCTTATGCAAAGTGGATGAAAGACGGTGAGAGCAGCAGTAGATGACATGGTGTTGGACGTCCACACGCTATCAAAGAAAAAGATCGTCAGAGACTGTCTCGCATGGTGAAGCAAAACCGGAGCCAGGCAGTGGCTCAGCTGACAGCCCAATACAATGCAGGGCCAAGTAGAATAGTATCGGAGCACACTGTTCAGCAGACACCATTGGATATGGGGCTATGCAGCAAACGTCCCACTCGTATGCTTTTGCTGACCAAGCGTCATCGCCAACTGCGCCTGCACTGGGCCCGGGAACATCGCGACTGGTCCATGGATCAGTGGGAGAGTTGTCTAGTCAGATGAATCACGGTTTGTCATGCATCATGCTGATGGCCGTGTCAGGATACACCGTCTTCCAGGCGGATAGTTGCTCCCTCAATGTACAGTAGGTCATACAGAGACCGGTGGTGGCGATATTATACTTTGGGGGAGGTTCTCTTGGGCGTCTCTGGCACCCATGGTTGTGGTAGAGCATACCATGAAAGCTACAGGGTATCTGAACATCATTGCGGACCAGTTGCACCCTTACATGGCCTCTGTTTTTCCAGCTGGAAATGGAATGTTCCAACAGGACGTCCCGTGTCACAAGGCTAAAATTGTGTTGGAGGAACATGTGTCCAGGAACATGATGTTGAATTCCAGCTAATGTCCTGGCCACCTAACTCACCGGAATTCAATCCGATAGAACACCTTTGGGATGACATGGGACAGTAGCTCAGAGTTCAAAGACCACCAATTCGCAATATCTCAGATTTGCATGACCGTTGCTTAAACATTTGGTACAATCTGTCTCCGGCCATCTACCAAGGACTTGTGGCATCCATGCCAAGGCAGGTTGAAGCTGTGCTGCATGCCAAAGGTGGGCCAACTCGTTATTGACAGGTGGTCATAATGTTTTGGCTCTTGAGTGTAGTTGTAAAGCTTAACTTTCCATCCTTTCAAACATAAATTCTTTATTTGATAAAATTCATTAATTTTCGGCTGACTTTATATCTGTGCTTGAATACACAAATGCATTTTTCATTTTTTTACTTATTATTACTATTTTGCATTTTTGTGCCATTGCATACATAATGCTTAATCAGAAATGACCAATGTTTCCTATCCGGTATAACATAAAAAATGATAAATAATTTGTTAATGAATCATATAATTAAACTAAAGTAATAGGAGGTGAAGTACTCATTAAAAAAGACTTGGATCAGTATTCAGTCTTACAATTTAGTCAAAATGTCCTAATCTTAATTATCAAATGCAATTGATCGATACATTTTTTACATAAACACTGCTAGTAAATGTTGGATAAAAATTGAGAATTATTTTAACCTGTATCAGTCCACTAGGAGGTAAGTACTGTTCATGCGATGGGC
The DNA here is from genome assembly GCA_026543865.1 of Argiope aurantia. NCBI lineage: Eukaryota > Metazoa > Arthropoda > Arachnida > Araneae > Araneidae > Argiope > Argiope aurantia. Next base: position 31,669 of record JAPMOR010039452.1, on the reverse strand, counting down.
TGGGTGTTGAATAATCCTTGGGACCAGGGGAACAAGTTCTTTTACCCAGGAGGGGAGATTGTTGAGGTGAGCATCTTGACATCCGGCTGTTAACATCTATAAATTATAAAAGTCTAATTAGTTTAATACAGCAACAAGATTTTCTAAAGAGTATAAACGAATTAAATTAGCTCATAATTTGTTTTTTAAGTTATAAGTTCAGTAAATACAAAAATAAAAGTCATCTAAGTGTATCCATAAGGTTGCAAGATTGCTGAAGTAGTTTATCCCTTTCATTCTAAAATGGTTAAGAAATTCATGCTTCACATAATAACTGGCATTGCATGCTAACTGTGTAGAGTGAAAAATCCAACATTTGTAAAATAAAGAGAAGAGAAAATTATAATGTTAGACTACAAATATATATAGATACTTGAATACAAATTAAATATACATACTTAATACAACTAAATATACATACTTAAATACAAATTAAAGCTACATAATAATTTAACATATCTATAGAAATTTATAGTTCTATATACATTAGCAGTGACTTAAATGTCAAAGCCTACAACTAAACATTATATACACTAAAATTTAAAAAAAAAAGAAAAGAAAACATTTTAAATTTAAACATTCTATTAAGGAGTGTTCAATACTGATCAAAATTTAAAAGAATGCAGACTTTTCATTTTAATTTTTTAAATGGCATACTAACATAATCCAAGTAAGCTTGTACAATAATCCGAGATCACACTCAGTTCTTTAAGTATTACTTCAAAAATATAAAACACATGTGGTAGCATAAACAAAGAACCATAACTATTTAACAAATAATAATCAATTGAAAATCCCACTAGGCACAATAGTTTAAACCAATTAAGAATCAATAAAAAAAGTCATTTCTATAAAAAGACATGGAAAATTAAAAGTAGTACAATGCACAAAAAATACAATGAACAATTTGCAAAATCTTATTTGAAATCAATTATAGATTTTTACTGCCATTAAGAGATAAAGAAAAAAACTGATATTAAATGAATATATGGGGGTAACAATTGTGAACAGAATTTTAACAATCGAAAGAACTACGGTAATTTTACACATATTTATCAAAATAATTATAAGATTAAAATTATAAAAAATAGTAGCTATATCAGTTGGTTATCATAGTGCAACATGAATTTTTATGTTTTTAGCTGCCTAAAGGAATAAATTGTGTAGGCTATTACTTCTTAAACAAAAAAAAGGGGGGGGGGGGAGGACATGTTTTATCAATTTTTCAAAGTTAAAAAAATGCAGTAAAAACATTTAAAAAGAAAAATAGTAATATAAGAATTTTAAAATATTGCAGATTAATTTAAGCAAAATTTTATCATGTGAGAACATGACGTTGTTTTGGTTAGGAGGTTTTGAAGCTCAAAATTGCGTAGGCAATGAATAAAGCACAAATGGCAATTTTCATCATCATCTTTTAATCGCATATAATTTTTTACTTGCTTTTAACAGTATTGCATTATTATGCATGCTTCTTTAGAAGCAGATGCGTTTTTAAAAGGTTGGCATAGAACTATGATATCACAGCTGTTATTTTCATGGAATGTAGTTTTTTTTGGAGGAAATAAAATAATTTTTATACTATGTACAAAAAAACTTCAACTTCACTCATGTTTAATGATAGTTTTGATAAGAGCATTATCTCTTTCCTCTCAGTGAGTGGGGAAATATCACTTCATTCATTCTTAAATGGTAAACATTAAAGGATTTAGCTCCTGTTCTAAAAAAATTAAACTGTTTTATGATTTCAGAAATTAGATTTTAAAAAAAAAGCAGTTTATGTTTACAAAAAATATTGTTTTCATAAAAATTCTATATAAATTAATATGTTTAAAAGTTTATTGGTAAATTGTTTATCATTTGGTAATCGTATTGCAACGTTATTCAGCTTCCAAATGCAACATTCCTTTTTCTAAGAACATGTGTTGTTTTGTTAGGAGGTTTTGAAGCTCGAATAATAAAGCTTGGCAATGAATAAAGCATAAATTGCCATTTTCATTTTCAATTTTTTCTTGGCTGGCAAAAAAGGTATTGGATCTCCAAAACCTCAACTGATAACTTTGGAGCTCGTAAACTGGCTTAAACTGATTAATGACTTAAATTTAGACAAATAGTGACTTAAAAATATTCTCCATTCAAAGATACAATGGTTCTTTTTAAGTAAAGTTTTTATGGTAATAAAATTTCAAATATCACATATATGAGAATGAGTGCCCATGCAGATCCCCACCATTCTTTATACAGAATCTGATGCCATTTTCCTTAATGGTATAATATGTTTCTTAGTACGAGTATTAAAATGCTTAAGAAAATCAACCGTTCTGTTGACTGTGAAACTATCCAGCATGCAAAAAACATAAAAACTGAAAATTTTCACCTCAAAAAATACAAAGTGTATGATGACAATATAACAAGATTAGCTGAGTGAAAAAAAAAATGGATGATACTGCATGTCTGGAAAATGTGTACATTGAACATGATTTGGTCAGTTATCTATAATCAATGACATTTTGGTGCAGGCAATTTACACAAAATTCAAGCAAACAGGAATTTATAATTTCCAAGTATATACAAAAATCTAAAGATTTCTTTTGTTTAAAATTATGTTTGAGAACTCACAATACAAGAAATTCTACAATCAGGTGAATTTTAAACTGTGTGTGGGGGGGAGAGCACGAAAAGAATGACAAGAACCTAAAATTTTTTTAACCCTTACATTAAGAAAGGTGAAGTTTGTTTTTCCTTTTCTTTTTTAAAGTAATATCAATATAGAGGTTGAGACATGGGTGTCCTATATGGCTCTTGGGGGGGGGGGGGGATATGGAATCAATAAGGAAAACATATAACCAATGTAAGTAAAAGCATATCAGACACTTTCAAGCTCAAATTATATTTTTGGAATAGGCAGAGTGTTTTGTTATAGATCTTTTTACCAAAAAGAACAATAATTAAGTTAGTCTTCTATTGTGAGATTTTTGGACAGTTAAAAGGGAAAGGTAACTGGCATTACTTCTTTAAGCAAATAACTATTTTCAAAAAAGGATATATATATATATATATATATATATATATATATATATATATATTCTTGCTGCTCTGGTGTACGGCTTGGCTACCCCAAAGGAAGAAGCGATGTGCCTCCTACGATAATATGGGTTGCACCACATCCAGCAATGAGTTTTAGAATTCATTCATAGTTCCTGTCTATGCTATCAAGGCATTCTAATTATTCAATTTAGTGAATGTCTATGAAAGGAATGGAGTAGCCACTATATGTTATATATCACAAGCATGAAAATTCTTAATCTGCTTAATAATTAAATGCAAATATTTATAAATAAAATAAAAATATACTGTACTCTGTGTATGTCAAACACTGTTTTGATTTCACATAAAATATGAATGAAAATTTTAATACATATGTATCATTATAAATATCTTGAAAAATCCATAAATAATTTATCAACACAAAATATATTCATAATGATTAAGATTTTTAATAAACTATTATTTTTACCGAGACCAAAATGACCGAATGGAGTGCTGACTAACTGAGAGGGCTGTACAGAATACTGAGTGAAGGAAGGCGAGCTTAGACTATGAGTCATACGGCCCATTAGAGAATTGCCATATTGCCCCACATCTGAATTTACAGTCTAAAACAAAAGAAAATTCTTAATAAAGTAAGCAGATGAGAAATAATGACAATAATTATGAAACAATTACAAATAGGAAAACTAGCGAAATTATTTTCTACAACTTCCAAAAAACTTACAAAATACAAAATTCTCATATCACAAGGGAAAGATTGCAGTATTTTCTTTTAAGTTAATATTTAATATTTGCAATGAATAAATTTTAAAAAAATTTTCACACAACAGTAATAATTTCCTGAACATTTGCCTCTTAACAGGCAAAATAAAGGTATTCATAGGGACAGCAAATCAACTTTTATTGTATTATTGAACATTGGAATTTTAGCGCAATATTCACAAATAACATGTCAATTGTTGAAGTTCAGAAGAATTTGAGAATTATATTTTAAAAATATTCTATAAAGTTGTTGCTTTTTATTTTAAATATTCACAGATTTAATATAAAATATATTTATATTAATATAAATTATATTTATTTCCTCAAATCTTCACTAATAGTGTATTTGTCTAAATAACATCTACATTAAAACATCTAAAAGCCTAAGTAAATTTGTTTATAACAATACATCCATACCTCAATGAAAACAGAAATCTAGCAAAAGTCTCTGTTAATAAAATGGATACAATGCATTGCACTATTATATACAATTTTTTATCATTTACTTTGCATTCACAGTTATAGAATTTTTTTAAAAATTTATATTCACAAACCATAGTTCTTTCAGCAATCAAAGATTTCTTTACAGCGATTTTTGAAGCAAAATAAAATGAAGATAAATTAACCTAGTTGTAAATAAATTTGTAGAAACAAGTTTGTAAATTATAACTAAAAATCTAAGCTAAAGTTTTATTGATGGCATAAATCAAATAATCACAATTATTTTGTGCATGAACAATTAATTGCTACATAACAATTAAAACATTTAAAAAATTTTTCTATAGTTATTAACTAAAAGGATCTAAGAAATGCTACAGCTATTACAAACTATTATACTTCTCCATAATTCATTCAGTCTAAAAAGCATTTAACAAAACACTTGCAATATATTTTTTAAAAAAATCATTAAAATGTCAATAGGTGTTAAATATAAATGAATATTTCAAGAATATTTTTAAATTATATAAATAGAGATTCTTTATAACAAACTAGAATAACTTTTTAAAAAAAATTGAAACACTGTAGTTTAAATATTTAAATTTAAGATAAAAAATCATTATAGCTTATATATTTTTTTAAATTATTAATACATAAGCAATATTTAAAAATAAAGTTTAAATCTTGGTGAGTTTTTATATAATAGAAGGTGTAGACTTAAAAAAAAAAAAGGAGAGAGAATTACATTATAAATGCTTTTTAGTAAGATGTTGTATTAGGATAATATTTAACATCTTAAATGTTTCCATTATCCCTTATGGTTTATCTAATTATATGTATATAAGCTTAATATCAAAAATGTTGGACTTACCTTTCCAGTTAGATCAACAGATAAAGAAGAAAGTACATTAGGTTCATTGCCGGCCATTGATGAATCAGAATAATAACTGCCGTCTTCAACCGCATTTTGCTGCATAGACTATAAAAAATAACCAAAGTCAGCAAAAGAGCATTTTAGTTTTATTAAATATATATTTATTTTATGTGTTCTAATGAATATATTTCGATAATATTTCCTATTATTTCTAAAAAAAATATTTTGCCATTAGCTAGCCCACAGGTAAAAAAAAGAAAAAAAAAATGCTAAATCTTGGAAATATCTTCAACAAATTATTTAGATAAATATTAGCAATAAAGAAACTAAGCCAATATTCAAGCTTCCATGATGCTTTAAAGCACTCTAAATCCTTTAACTGAATTGATTAATAGAATTTTTAAAAAATTATTCAAGCTTCATGACAACTGGGAAAAAAAAAGAGAAAAATATCCTCAAATATTTTTATATACTTTTAATGATTTGTTTTATGAAAGCAAATTCATTCAAAAGACTAGATACTTTTATATTAAACATAGGAATCTGCTTATAAAAAATTAATATTTCAGTAAGTTTTTATAAAAATGGTTTTTAAATAAAAATGCAGATTTATAGTAATAAAATTTATTAAAGAATTAATTCAAATTCAAAGAATTTTCTTTTTCTAAAAGATAATTAGTGTTTTATAAAACAAATAGTTACATTTTAATATTTTATAACAATATAAATATATATAATTTTATAAATTGAAAAGATTGAGCTATGGAATAAAATGAAACTTCATACATTCAAGTATGTCTGAAGTTTAGATTCAGGAGGCACAGTGGAAGCTGATGAAAATGCTTGAAACATATGATCCATTTCAGCATTGATTTAACTATATATATATAAAAAAAACATTATTAAATTTAATAAAGTGATGACAATACAATTTTAATTAATTCAAATCATAAATATTAAACATCTACCTGGCAGTTTAGAGCTTTCAGTTTCTTAAAATGCAGAGCTAATTAAATGGAGGACATCACTACCATATATACAAATTTCTAAAATGGAATAAAATGTGGAAAATTACAATATTCTTAATGTGAAATTCATTAATGCTCGAACACTATAACAACTATTTATTAAAATATTGGCTGACGAAATTTCGTAAATTTTTAAAAATAATCTTTACTTGTCATTAATCACCAATCAAAAAAAAAAAAATATTTACTGACTAACCAGATAATCTTTACTTGTCATGAAACATATCTAGAGTACTCAAAAATTATGCCCCAGTCATACATTATTTTTCATCTGATTTTCATTATTTGTAAGCATAAAATTACTGATTTAAAGTAAACAAGAGGATAGTTATCCCCTGCGGCCAAGATGGTCAGTCAACCACAGGAGTGTCATCAATAATCAGGATGAATTATAGTTCTTGAACTGTAAAGATAAAAGATGTAAATAAATTTATCCACAGTTTTCAAAAATTCAGATTAGTTAAAAATTATCTGATTAAAAGTAAAATTATAAATACCTTTGAAATAAAAATAACTTCATTCTTTAATGTTTGTTAAGAGGTAACACAATTCTTAATGCCATCAATCTAAAATATATATATATATATATCATTTCAAAAATTTCTTTTTTTTTCAGATAAAACATAAAAATAAAATTTATAATTTACATTTAAAAAGTATATTTAAGAGAAGAAACCAAAGAACACAATCATGTCACTATGTCAAGGAAAGACAACCCTAAGAGTGTGAAAAATCAAGCAATTATTGAAAGGCTTAGAACAAACAATGCATAAGAAAATAAAGCACAAGCTTACTTTAATGTCATCTAGAGAAATTTTTCTTAAACATTCATTCTATTCTTTTTAATTTTATAAGCAAACGACCTTTAATATTTTTAATTATAACAGTGTATAAAAACATCGATAAACAGTTAAAGAGGTAATCATAATTTTTTTTTAATTCCATACATTAAAAAAATAGATTATGTTTAAAAGATCTACTGTAATTGGGTATAAAAACAGCAAGCAAACTATATATATATTGTTCTACAAATAATTTATTTCACAACATTCTTCAAATCTTCAACAAAACAATTGTGCGAAGCTGACATGATGATCGTTGCCATTTCAAGATTATTAATTGAAGTATGCTTACACATTGTTACGGAATTGAATAGTTATCATACTATATATTAATTCTTATTATTTTCGCTTGAAATCAGGTTCAAAGTAAAGTACCTCTTATCAATAAATGAAAAAAATGATTTAGCTTCATGTTTTTACTATTTATTTAATTGATTTCTTGTAATAATTATTTTAAACACCACAAATTTATCTGAAGCGATATTAGTTTGAAACAAAAAGAGCCTAATGTTAGAAAGGAAGGAACGATATTATAATATTATTTTTTATATGATTAAAGTCATAGTAACAGAAATGAACCATGGCTATCTTCCAAGTCACTATAAAAAAATGGATATTTATCTTAAATATTTTAAAGTCGAATATGGCAATAATTTCCTGTATTTGTTGTTTATTTTCGTCCGATGTGCATCCAAATTTGCTTTTGAAAGCACGTTGGTGAATTCAGAATTTTTCCAATCGTATTAAATGTTAAAGTATATAAATACTTTGTATAAATTTGTATTTAATAAATAACTTTTTAAGAAGTGATCATGGACAAAGTAAAAGTCAATAATCAAGTATGTTTTTCTATTTCAGAAAATTTGCTATATAAATATTTCCAACGTTTTAAATTTTGTTTAGTTATAAAGTTACTGTTTGAAAACTTAGAATTTTACTTCTGAGATATCAATTCATTTATTTGTATTATCAATGTATTCATTTTATTTCTGATATTCATGAATATCATAAATGTTTGATATATATACAGTGGCTCAAAAAATTGAGTCACCTTACTTTTACTTGATAAATCCTACTTTCAATATAAATAATACATTATTGGAAAGGGCAGACAAGATTTATTTTGACACATAACAAATGGTTTAATTTAGAGTAAAAATAAAGAAAAATGAACGAAAAACTTCTAAATGGAAAAGTTTTAGAAGCATTTTAAATAAACATATGCAGAATTTTGACTCAAAAAATTGAGAATGCACCAATGAAATTTTTGCAATATCACGCATAGAAACAAAGTGTTATTATTAGTTGCATATCTTTTAATTTTTATAATGGCCTCTAAACGTCATGGTACTGATTGGACCAATTTTTGGTAGCATCTGAAGATATTTTACCCCATTCTTCTTGCAACGCTTGTTTTAAATGGGTTTTATTTCTAATTTTGTGTTTTTGAATCACTTTTTAGTATGGCCCATGAGTATTCAATGGTATTGATGTAGGAATATTGTGGTGGTTGTAACTGCTGTTTACAAGGAATTAGGCATCATATTTTGACATTACATGCATTCTACTTTGGTTTGTTGTCCAGCTGGAAAATCGAATTTTCCATCTAAACCCAAAAAAATGGAATCTTCCCTTTAGATTGCTGCCACCATATGGTTTATCCAACTTTTGCAGAAACTTTTCAAATCATAGGCAGAAGTGTAAGTGCTGAAACTGTGCAAAATGCCATTTGACAAGCTGGATATAAAGTCGCATAGTTAGAGAGTAACCATTCATCTGCTTGCAAATTCATAAAAAACATTTGTAGTTTTCAAAAACTTATTAATTGAAAACCAATTACCTTTGGAAGAAAACTATATTTAGTAATGAAAGAAAACTCAACATTTTTGGCATTGATAGTCATTGTTCTCTATGGAGAAAGCCTAATACGGCTTTGGAACAAAAATATTTACGTCCTACAGTTAAACATGATGGTGACTTCATCATGATTTGAGGTTGCATGGCTTCATCAGGGAAAGGATATTTATTTTTTATAGATGGAATTATAAACGATATGGTTTACTTGGATAAACTTCGCAGCAATCTAAAGGAAAGTGCTAAAAATTTGCGTTTAGATGGAAGTTTCATTTTTTTAGTAGGACAAGGACCCAAACATAATGCACGTAATGTCAAAATATGGTGCCTTTTTCATTGTAAACAGCAGTTACACACCACCACAGTATCCTGACATCAATACTATTGAATATCAGTGGACCACACTCGAAGCAGTGGTCCAAACACACAAAATTAGAAACAAAACCCATTTAAAACAAGTGATGCAAGAAGAATGGGGTAAAATATCTTCAGATACCACCAAAAATTGGTCGAATCAGTACCACAACGTATTTTCCTCTGTTGTAAAATGGTATATCTCTTGGACCTAATTTCGGGTGATTTTCAGGTCATGAGGAATCATTATTTGACTTTTTATCCTGCATTCCTTCACAGAAAAAATCCTTTTTTTGAATCCCTGCCTGAGGGTGACGCTTGAAAAAGTCTTCAGGCCGAATTCTTTTTTTATTTGGTTTAATTTGCTTTTCCTATTAACTTGATTTTATTACTTTTGTCTCAATTCATATGTGTTTTAGATGTAGATACAATTGCACTCTCTAAATACTATGTTGTTTTTCCTGTTCCTTTTTTGGTTTTAGTTTGAATAAGTAATAATTTTTAGTTGCGATTCCGAAATTATTTTGTTTTGTTTTAGTTTCGTTTTCAAAATATTTCTTACTTTTTATTGGTTACTTTGATATATATATATATATATATATAAGTATACTTTTGTATTTAAATTTGCTATCTGCCACTTATAGTGATCTCAGATATGTAGATAAATCATTTGTATTGGTCAAAATAATATGGAATGGATCTCGCAGGTCTAAATGCTATGACATCTGTCAACTTTAGTGATTAACAATTCGCTTATAGTAATCAGTTTCAATGGGCAGATGAGAAAGTGAATATTAAGATTACAGGGGAAAAAGACAAAAAAAATTTGTTTGCAATCTTCTACCCTTCCATTCAGTAAGGTAATGGCTATGACCAAAGAATAGTTTAGGAATGAACGAATGTCATATATGAGCATGGAAGAAAAATGCAGTTTTTTAATAGAATATGATCAATTTCCCAGACTAAGTCAGCAGTAGGCTACGAATATGTTGAAAAATTCCTGATTGTTTCTTAATTTATTGAGGAAAATGCAGAAATGATACTGAATTTGTACTGTCGAAGTACGACAAGTTGATGCATAAACAAAAGTGATGTGGGATGGAATGGATAGATTTATCTAAATATTTTCAGTTTATGTATTATTTATGGAGGGTTAAATACACACTGAAAAAGGAATTTATCAAAGTGAGAGAAAAGTATAGACATTCAAATGGATCAATGCTTGAAAAGAAAGCTGAAGACATTAAGGTCATTCAAATAGCATGCTTGATTTTTTTGATGAACATTATTCTTATGAATAATTTATCAAATTACTGTTTGATAACTAAAAATAAAAAATGTTATTCTCAATAACTTTTGCATAAAAAGCTTAAAAAATTAAATATATATGTTTTTTTTTCAAATCTGTTCATTGAATAAATTGTTTCTAAATAAAATAAATTGTGCAACTTAGTCTTTTTTTTCTTTTTTTTTTGTATTTCTACACTTTGATTGTACTAATCATTTGTATGTATGATCACTTCTTTGACTTGGATTCAAAGTGATATTATAAGCAATGTCTATTGTATATACATATTTGCAAGCTTATAAAAATTTCTAAAATATATTAAAGTTGCATAAAAAGTTTTAAATGAAAAAGAATGGCAGATTATAATAAGAAATGTAAGAAAATCTAATAATAAAATACTCAACACAAACATCTAATTAGATTCTTTTTTTTTCCTTTCCTCCATCATTATGTAATGTAATGTAAAAAGTACCATCATAAATCTCATTTTTTGCAGAGAAATAAATAAGTGCTTTTTAAATACAATAAATATACAATTAAAGACTTGAAAATATTCCTAAAATAAATAAAAGTTATTGAAATACATTTAAAAATTTAATGGCCAATTATGATTTTAAAATTTTTTATTTTTTACTATTGCTATTCTTTTATCTTGTTTAGAGTTGAGCACATAAATCGCTATTGTAATATTAATATAACACAGTTGAAATTTTATTGGTTCTAAATAACTTAATAATCTGCAATGCCACAAATTTTACTGCTGTAAAATGTTTTATTATTTAAATGATTATGAATATTAGTTAGTTTTTTTTTTTTTTTTTCAATCATACAGTCTTAAAGCCATTTTGCAAAATTAGATAAAATTACTATTTGTTGTATAAATAATTTCAGTATTGTGCTGCCCAACCATTGATATCTTTTTAAATCTACATATTTTTACTTTGTAAAAGTGAAAAAATATAAAAACATTGAGCAATTACAATTGAAGTTGAAAACAGAAATCCATATTTATGAACCTCAGGACTGAAAAGTTAAAACTGAATATCAGATATGATATTCAAAATTTTCTGCAATAAACTTTATAGTAGATATATAAGATAAATATAAAGTAATGCAATGTTTCAACTTAATAATTTTATAATGAAAAAATATTTTGGAACAAGTATTTTAAGAATAATAGGGTATTTTCCCCCTACATTAATTATCAGTGCTTAATCAATAATTCAAAAATTCTTTTGTTTAAATATTGTATTAATATATATAGATTGGATTTAATATTTGTTTACTTTAAAAGAATATTTTTTTCATGCTATTCATTTCAAAAATCATATTCATTAAATTTATTACTGAATCATTGAAATTTATGCTTATTTATTAATTTTAGAAATTATTGATATGTAGCATTCTTTTTAAAAATAGCTGTATTTGTCTATTTAGCTTTAAACTGATTCAGGCAAATCAAGAAAACTAAAATATCCAAATAACTAAATCAGTGTTTAAAAGCAATATCCACAATAAAGTTTTTAAAAAATTGCATAATTAATAAATTAAAAGATTCCATATAAAACTTTATATACATTTTAATATGTGGATATTAATCAACATCCATTAAAAGTATATATTATCTTATAAATAAATTTGAAAATTTTATACATATTAGTGTCTTAAAATTAACACCAATTAGAGTATCAAAATCATTCTTGTTACTGCTTTTAAAAAAACTAATTAATATATAAAATGTTTTCTAGGTGGTGTCAATGCGGAAGTTTGTCAAGCAAGCTAAAATTCATGCAATAAATAAATGTACAAAACAAATAAAGTTTTTAGAAAATCGAAAGTAAGTAGTATTCATTTATTAAATATTGATAATTGTATATGTTTATAACATAAATTTGCATAAAATATATGCTATAATTTTACAAAGAAAAATTATCTCAGATAAATTCGACAGTTCAGTAACAATTTCCAAACATTGACATTAATTCCTTGATCCATTTCTAAAATTATTGTCTGCTCATGTTTGAAAAAAAGAATATAATTTTTCTTCCCATTTCTGTTATATATATATATTTAATTCAGAATTTTATATTTATTTTATGATTGAAATTAAAACTAAGAGAGGGAAATTAGTAATTATATAACTTCATATTAGCATAAATTGACTAGTTGTATAGTGTCTTAAATTTTTCCCAAATGATAAGTAAAAGAATGAAACTTGCAATATCATGCATTGAAAAATTAACATTCCAAATGCTTTGTGTACTTTGTTATTCTAGCAAAGTAAGAAGCTATATCATATTCATAGAATATTTTACAAACATGGTTTTATGACTATAAACAGAGTTATATCAACTTAAAGCTACATGAAGAAAATTTGTTAAAAATAATTTTGATATGAAAACTAATATTTTTTATAAAGTAGTAAATAAATTGATAGCATCTATAATTTTTTTACTATATTTAATTTTGTCTCTATTTGTTTGAATTTTTCAGATTTTATTTGATAAGAAAAAATAAATGTAAAACTTCATTCATTCTAATAATGTGTTAATTTATGATCATCACTAAAAAATTTTTTTAATATTCTTTTTTTTTATATAAAAAGTATTACTTGAAATTGATAAGAAAAAATAAATGTAAAACTTCATTCATTCTAATAATGTGTTGATTTATGATCATCACTAAAATTTTTTTAATATTCTTTTTTTATATATAAAAAGTATTATTTGAAACTAAAGATTATTTAAATATGTGGCATTATATAGCATATTCAAATCTATATTTGTATTAAAAGTTTATGTTTAAAGTCAGTTAGATATCAAAACACAGAAATTAAAAAATTTCTCATACATTGAGACGAAATTAAAATTGAGATATGATGAATTAATTTTGTGGTATTATTATTCTTTTTTATTCATTTTGATCCTTCAGTAATATAAAATATCTTTGAAAAAAATTTATAAGTAAGTCAGAACATCACAAGCAACTTTGGCCAAACAGATGTAATTCTGATATGTAAAGTTACCCAAAAGCTTAATTCAGATTATGTTGTAATCTGATCAAATTTATCATCATATTACTTACTTTAAACAGTTCGCTGCCACATTTCCTTTTATAGCATCAGTTCATAGGTTTTTTTTTTTTTTTTTTTTTAAAGAATAACAAATTCTGAATAAAATAATTTGACAAAATCACCTCCATTCTTTACAATTGCTAATTTATACAAAGATTGTCATACATTGTATGGATACTTAAAGCCAGCTTTGATTGCCTTGTATAAAAACAGCATTAACTATTTAATGAAATTTCATTTTGTCTTTTTTTATGCATCATAATAAATTAACTGTAATTTCTGTTTATCATATTTTTAGAGGCAACGAAGAGCAAATAGCTAAAACAAAAAGAAAACTTCAAAGACTATTAGAAGAAGTTAATATTCTCAAAGTTAGTATTTCTGATTATTTAATAATTTTTTTTCTGTACTTATACATTTGTTTTTTAGGGACTTAATTTCTTGTATATTTTAATGTCGTATAACTCTGCCTTAACCGAAGACTGTTGCCTTTGTATATTTTATTATTAATAAGTATTGCATTATCTGAAAATTGTACACTAAATATTTGGTCTTATAAGATGAATTTATTTCAAAAATTATTTTATTTTCAACTTTAGTAGAAAAAGTGAAGCTTTTTCATTATTTCACAGTAACTGAAATATACATAGGATTTTGCAAGTAGTCCTATCATATATTACAAAATATGTCTTATTTCACCAACTATAGAACTGAAGTACATATACATATTTTGATCATTTTTAAGTTAAACAAAGTTTGATATTTCTTTTTTAAAAAAAATGTCTTAATTTGGTGACAACTGCAGATGACCTAATGAAGTAAATGCTGAACTTGTTAAATGTATTATGTTAGTTTTCAGCTATGAATACCTATATTTTCATTAATTGAAGCAATAAATTAGCTTAAAGAATAATCCTTAGTTTTGCTTTAAAGTAAATTATTATAATTGTACAACTTTATTGTTTGTTTCACCATGAGCTATAAAAAGTAATATACTTGAATGATCAAGAAACTTTACATCAGAATCACATTGACTTTTTCCCAATGTAATGAAATCCTTGAGCATAAGTTTTATAACCTCTACTGTTGCTATGACAAAAAAATTAAATAGCGCAAATTTCGATCAACTTATAAATTCCAAATTTGCCATATTGAATTATAAGGATATCAGTTTTCAAGAAGAGTTTACTATACATTTTGTTTTTAAAAAATACATTATTGTGTTACATTAAATCTATTTCTATATTTAATTAATTAATTAATTAATTTTTTTAAACATCTTTTCTCGTTTAGTTGTGAAAATGGTTGATTCAGTTAATTTTCAAATAATATTTTTTAAATTTCTTTCTCATTTCAGTAAAATTATATTACCTAAAAATATTTTTTATTCTGATATGTATGTATGACAATATTTATAGTAGATACAGATAATTTAATAAATGATAAAATTTTGTTTCAAAATATCTGCTTTTCCATTATTAGTATTTTACAACAGAAAGGCCAGATTTTAATTTTTTTTTTTTTTACTTTTATTAATAAATTTTTGTTTTAAAACCACTGATTAAAACCAAGTAATTAAATATTTATTTTATTGTTTTCATTTAGAAAATCAAGCCAGATTCAGTTAGTAAATTAGCATTGTCAAAAGTAAAAGACTGGAAAGCAGTTTTAGCAGAGGTAAGAATGTAATGAAGCTTAGCAATTCTCAACTCTGTATCTTCTTATTTTATAATTTCTGCTGTATTATATTTTGATATCTATTATTACATAGATATTTTTGCTTTTTTCTCAATATTTTTAGGCTGCTTTTTAAAATTATATCAGAGTACTCTGTAAAAGGTGTTTTAATGTCAAGAGTGTTTTACTTACCCCCTCAATGTTTTACTTGCCCCTCACTTTCAAAAAATTGTTGATTAACAATATTTTTCTCCTATTTTAAATTGTTTCAGAAAAGATCAATTGAAAACAATATAGAGATTTTTACTTTACATTAATGCTGGATATTATGCATCATTCTTACTTTCTTTTTCCCCTTGTTTGTCCTTCCCCTTTTTTCTTTTTCTTTATTTTTATTTGTATATTTGAATTATCAGCAATCCTTAATTATCATCCTCAATCAAATTTATTTTTATTATACCTAATTTTGTTATATCCATGAAAATAAACTTTGTCTTAAATTTAAAGTGTCTTAAAATTTTGCTGTATGTTTCTTATTAATACATTAACTGCAATTTTTTTAAAAAAGACTTTGGTCAGATAATTTATATATGTACACAAAAAGTTATGTAGCAGTATAATTATATTCAGATTATGTTTCATATTGGAAATATTTGATATTCAGTTATTGCTATTTTAGCTGCCTACCAAAGCGGCATTAATTGCTGTTTGTTGTTATCTATACTGCTAATAAAGATAAATGTATATGTGCATGTATTGGTACTCTAGAGACCAGAATGTTTGGTCTATGACTGCCAAATTTGGCACACATATGTCTTGGAGGATGGAATGTGCATGTCAAAGTTATTCTTTTTGTCAAACTTTTAATTAATTAAAAATAAGTTGAATTTGGATGTTTTTCCATGATAACTTTAAAAAATATTATTGCACAAAATAAATTTTAAAATCTGAAATAATTTTCTTTTTAATGATGCTGATTTAATAGTCATACAAACTTTGCCTATATATATATATATAATGATATTTTAAACTCTTAATTTAATCCAAATTAATTTCCAATATTTTATCTTAATTTAGCTCATCGTAACTTCATTCTGAAATATTCTTTTATTTCGTGATCCAATTCCACTTTCGGTTTAATTATTCCTTTGTAAAAATAATGCGCCATCAGTACTACGTATCAAGAGAAAGTGATTTCTTCGATTGCCCTTGAAAAGTGTCAAAGGTCACCATGTGTATTGAATTGGAGCCTGGTCAGAAATCCTATATTATATAAGACTAGTGATCATTTGTTCATCCCTTTTTCGCTTCTTTCATACTTCTACTTTTGTGCCACCTGTGTCTTGTAAAAAATCATGCCTGCCACTCAGAATAGAATAAAACGAAATTAAAAATACAACATCTCGTCTTTGTCTTCAAACCTGCATTCTGCTTCAACCAATATATGTTGCATATTATTTAGCCGACAGGATTAAAAAAATATTACATATATATATGTGTATATTTATATACCTATTTTCCAACAAAATATTAATTACATTGATACCTTGAAATTCAAATAATTTTCATTGTTTCAATAAATATTTAATCACTTAATTTTCTTACATAATTGAATGCTGATGAAGAATTCTGTTTAATATCTATGGTGTTTATGAGATGAATAAAAAGGTAAAACTCAATGTCGTATAATTTAGAAGATTGGTGAGCTAGATATAGCGCTGTGATGTTATGGGACTAGTCTCCATTAAAAAGGTTCATGTGCACAATAAGCAAAACATAAATAAGAGAATTAAAATAATATGGCTTTAATGTCTGACAATTTGACAGACTCAAGAATATGGTTGTATCTTAATGGTTTATGTATAATTATAATCAATTTTCTTTGTGAATTAGTTAGTCACCATAGGCAATTAGTAATCTAATAAAAATGAAATGCTCAGTTAGTTTTTAGACCTTTGAATTCGAAACTACTGTTTTTTTGTTTGTTTTTTTGCATATATATATATATATATATATATATATATATATATATATAAATCGAAATGAAATACAAAAATAATTATGGATTATAGAAGTTCAAACCAAGTGAGTAATGGAGTTCTGATTTGATAACTTCCCTTAAGGCAACTAAGGGGCCACAGGAAGAACAATTTAAAAATTTTATTTACTTAAGTTACAAATAAATAAATCTATCAAGAATACAAATTTTTTGAATTATTAAATATTAGGGCATTGTTAACAGGTTATCATATGTAATTGGTCAGGTTCTTATGTTTCATTATGTTTACAAATCTATTACATATCTTATCCTAATGTTCACTATTCTAATAAACATCAGTATTTCTTTCAATAATATTGCATAAAATTCTGATTGTCAGGCAATCTTTAACTATAATAAATAAATATAAATTTTCGCATTTAGAATGTATGTTGAAATATAAAACTAAATTTGCCAGTTTATCAAAAAAAGAAGCCTCTTAATATGCACTGCTTAGGATTACATAGTATAAAAATCCACCCCTGATCAAAATGGTGAATGAATATGTATGTGTTGAACTAAAAACAGAAACATCTATCTATAACAAAATCTTTTAGCTCGGTTGCTAATGCACCCAACATTGAGTTTATAAGATTGAACTCATATTTTTCTTCAAAGAAAAAAATTTCAAAACAATAGCTAATACTTATAACTTCTAATGGCTCAAATTTCCTTTTAATTTTGCTCTTAAATATTATAAAGCATAAAAAAGATTTTATGAAATTAGTTAAATAGTCTATCACTTTCCAAATTAATAAATTTGTTAGAATGCATTTTGAATTAGGTTTACTATTTTTCAATAAAGAGCTTGTCATATACTTTCAATTTGAGAATTTTACTCTTTTCAGGATAAGCCATTAAAGATTTTTTTTATAGATAATTTTCGGATTCTGTTTTTGTTTGGAGTTTCATATTGTATATTACTTTTTAATTGGTTCAATTCGAGTTTAACAGCGACCAAAAAGTGCCAAGGAAAATTTTTTGCCAAATTATAAAAATATACTCAAGTGTATTGTAAATATATTCAAGTACACAATATGAATATTATAAAAATATACTAAATTATAAAAGTTTTCGTCAAATTGGCAAACAATTTTCTTGCCGCATTTTGGTCGTGGTTACAACCAACCCGTACTTTTTAATTTTGTTAATATGTTTTTAATGTTTATTCTGAAAAAAGTGTTGCTATACTCTGTTTCACCCTAACTTGGCAGTAGTGTATATTCTAGGCATGCCGAATCACATTCGTCAGGGCAACTGGGTTACTTTCAAGTACAAAGTTATTAGAAATGCAGATCGCTGGCAAAACTTTATCTCACAAACTTTTTGCCAAATAGTAAATATCTATTTACTTTATTATATTATCATTTTAAATCGGAGAATTAATTTTTTCATTATTTTTTCAATATTATTGATACATTATTTTAATAAATCATTAAAGTTACCCTAAATCTTTCAATATTCTGTAAAGCGTAATTCAGCTAATGTTTTTCGAAAAGATATCTGTATCATCATTCACATCTTTTAAAACTTTATCTAATGTTTGGATCTCATTTCTACAAAAAAAATGCATGGATTTTTCGTCAAATACAGGATAATGTAAAATCATCATATTTTTCAAGACCTGAATGCTTACCTACTGAGCCTTGTCACTTCTTTCCAGGGGTACTTAAAGGACTGGATGCCTTTATTTCTTTTTTCAAAAGGAAAACTGCTCATTGTGAAATACCTGTAAGATGCAAAACTTTATCAAAGATTTGATTGATAGAATTTAAGGGTTTTCTCGGATTCGAGAAGAAACATTTAATATGTTTCTGCATGCTGCACTTTTTGTTGGTTTCACTCGTCTTGAAGGTGCACACAGCCTAGTCGGTGATAACACCTTTTCTTTTTCAGACATTTTAGAAGTGAATAGAAATGACGAATCAAATAAATATTCAACAATCAAAAATAATAACTACTAATGTGATTAATAATATCAAAAATATCAGCTGGTAAAAAAGCGTGAATAAAAAAGTACGAAATATGATAATGATTGCGAACTGAGTTGGCGGAGACATAAAAGAAAAGCACGCCAAATCTTTGACCTTGAAGACAGGTTCTAGCCAAAGTGGAATTCATTATGTCAATCTTTTAGTTTTATTAGTTTGCTTTATTTACAAAATACTTAACAGATAAGCACTTCTAACTTGAGAATAATTTTAAATACATACTGATAAAAAAAGAATTTCAGTAATTTATGATATTATTTGATAAATTTCTGCGCATTTTAAATATTTTAAAGTCGGAATTGATGGGGAACTCTTTTCCAATGTGGAGCGTCACATTTTCTGCTTTTTACAATACTGCCAAGTTAGGGTGAAACAGTATAAAAGTATTCAGATTCTCTTTATAAAAGTTTCCATATTTTTATTAGTTAATTCTTTACTGGTTTGATTTTTTTTATTGTAGCTACTGAGAGGATTTTGTGCATTGTAATATTTTATGTAAAAATAATTTGTACCCTAACGACATTAGGCATGTTTATCAGTTAGCCAGGTTTATCAGTTAATTCAAAATATTAAAAAAGAGGCATGCTAGCTTTATAAAGATTTTTATCTGTGAACAGTATTGATTTATGAAATATTAATCTGTGAAAGCATTAAAGAATATAAATACTTTTTTTTCCCTAGAAAAACATACCACTAGAAGAGAGATGTTTTGCAATGTTAGCTAATCATCCACCAGTTCAAGAATGTGTGGAAAAATTTCACAATGATAATAGTGAGTTAATTCCTAAAATACCTGAACTTGTCAAACAATGGGAGGAAAAAAAATCTAAGCGCTCACAAATGTTAAAACAGAAACAAAATGGCAAACAAAATGATGTCAAGAATCCAAACACTGTACCCATTGGAAATAAAAATAATTTTCACAAATCTAGCGAAATTCAAACTGAGTGTCAAAATTCTAAATCTTTGGAAAATTTGCCAGATAGTTCAGATATTAAAAACCTCCAGAAAGATACATCACAACAAAATTTGAAAAACGAGAAAGCAGTCAGAAGGAAAGTGTCTTTGGATAATGCATCTGATAATTTAGTTTCTGTAAGTATTCCAAGCTGTCGAGATGAAAAGAAATTGCTAACAATTGATGATGCTGAAAGTGATGATGAATCAGATGCTTCTCTTTCTAATAGTTCAGACTTTTCTAATAATTTGAGCAATCAAGTTAAAGAAAAAACAAATAATGATAAATCCTACAAGCATTCAAAGAAGTCTGAAACAAGTGTTATAGATTCTGAAACTAATTTAACTCAGGAAAAAGTACTGCTTAAAAGTAATAGAAAAGAACCAATAATAAAATCAGATAGAGAAAGAAATTCAGAAAAAATGCAAGGCATAAGATCTAAATTATTAGAAATTTCAATGTCAAAAACAAAGGTACAAAATAAACCAAGAAGCAAATCTTCAACTATTTTTCAGCAATCTAATGCAGGAGAAAAAAGTGATGATGAGAGTTCAGTAGAGAAATACAAAATGGCAGATAAAAATGCTAATATCAGTAATACAAATGCCAAGCCTTCACTTCCTACAAACCCAGAAGTAAAAAATAAAATAAAAGCCATAACAATGCTAGATCTGAATGAATTGCAAGATGTTGATGAAATTCCCATTGAGAAATCTGATAGTGATATTGAAGATGAAAATAGTGGAGATTCGGGAAAACAAAAGAAAGATCCTTTTTTCCTACGTGATGGTGAACCAGTTTCTGAAAGTGATGAAGATGAGACTGTCGAAAGAGAAACTATGAGGAAGCGGGACTTTCCCTCTTTTAAAAAAAAACAATATGGTGCTTTTAATAAAAGAGAGCAAAGAGATCATTCATTTCCGAAAAGCAAATTCGAGAAGCATTCTATGAATGGAAGAAATTCAAGTTTCAGAAAAAATAGCTTTATGAAAAATAAAAAAGAATCAACTTTTAAAGGCAATAAAAGAAATTTTAAACAAGCTTTTGATGACAATTCTGAATATAGACAAAATAAGAATTTTAAGTTTGCATCTAAAGATAAATATAATAATAGAAATGGTTTAAATAATTTTGCAAAGAATCATAAAGAAAAAACTTTCAGGTAATTAATATATTTTTTATGTATTAATATATATGACTCAGTTATTAAATTATCTTTTAATTTTTTATATGAAATATGTAAAATAAGTACATGCTCAAAAACTTAAACAATTCTTTACCTATTTATTCGCAATGATTATTTCAATCTTTAAAGCATAAGACACCTAGTGGTTAGAGAATTAAAAATAGTGTCCAAAACTAAGTTACTTAAAATCAGACATTTTTATTATGTTTTGTTATTGAACAGTTCTTTATGTTTCCTATATTCTTAATAGTTTTGTTTAAATAAAATAAATTTAAGCACCACTATAAAATTCTCTGTATTTGATAGTACAGTAAAATAATAATTGTTCTGTCAAATATACTAATTTTAGAAGTGAAAATTGTATTTTTGATTCATCAGAATTACATCTAACCTTGTCTAAGTGACTGATAATTACTTTATATTTATCTGTGTATTAATTCATTTTAATAACCTCAATGTTCATTCATATGATACTTCCCACGTTTCAATATAAAAATATTAGCCCCTTAGAAAGCTTCAACAGTTATATTAAAAATTTTATAGTATTAATTTCATGGCCATTAATTAGCCCCTTTAAATGGAATTTTTTGCACTATTTTAAAACACTCAACTGTATTTGAATAATTGAACTATCATGTTTAGATCCTTATTTATTTTTGTACAAGAAAACTTATTTAACAAGGAAACATTGATTTTCAGAGATGCACATTTTACTTTGTGATATCTTATATTTTAATTGTGGCAACCAATCTGTCCTCTATTATTGATATTAGAAATTCTTTTACTGAGAAATCCATTCAATTTAAATGTATTTTTAGTTACAAACTTTTGACATTCATTGGAGAACAGCTGAATGACCTTATTAGTATGATCTTTGCCCTCTTTTGTCTTTCTATATTATAAATATTTTATATCTCGTCTCTTTTGAGAGTGCTATTATTCTTAGAAATTATTCTAATCACATTTTCTCTACAGCTGGCTTGCAATTTTATCTCCAGAACTCCCATATTCTATGAAAGATCCATTATTTTCATGACACTTTAAATTCCTGGAACACTAAATTTGATGGAGATCAAACATCCTTGCATTAAAATAATATAGAGGTTTAAGAAGAAAGCTTGATATTCTTCTCACCTTATTACTATGAATTATAAATAAGCCAGTAAATAAGTAAAATTTATCTTACAAAGTAATAATTTTCTTTAAATAGCCATTATGTAAATCTATGAAGTAAATTAATTAGCCATTCAATTCTCTACTAAATCCATATACTGTTCTACATTGCCTGTTCTATTTTATTGTTTTATTCTGAAAATCTGGTTTCCTACTATAAACTATCTTGAGATGGATCATTTATTGAATGAATGTATTACAAAACTATTTCTAATCAAAAACTGAGTCTGTTGATTTTTTTTCTTAGTCTGTTTAAAGTCTAAATAAATATTATTATGAAAATTTCTGTCTAATTTATTATTTTGAAATGCTGAAAGAAAGTGCATAAAAATCAGTAAGTTTCATATTAATAATACATAGATGTTTTGCTATACTTGTTTTATTGACATCTATTATTATTAATTTCCTTAAAGAATAATAGAATGAAGTTCAATAATATTATTTTCATGAGTTTGTGATTAATATGAGTTTCATGAGTTTGTTTCTATGTTATTAAATAATGTTTTTTTTAAGTCTGCAAATTTAATTTTGTTATGACTTTATTAAAATTAAAGCATTGTTTTGGTTATTTCCAGTACATTAGTATTGAATGTTTTTTTTTATAAAATTGCCTTAAATATTCTTGTATTGAGTGATATTAGGTAATGATGATTAGGTTAGTATTAGGTTAATTTTATTATTTTCATGTAATAATTTTTTTTTGTATTTGTATGTGTTGCTTGTTGCCATGCATTTAAATGAATAAGATTTTTATACATTTTATTTTATTTATTTATTTATTATTCCCCCACCCCCATTCAGCCAAAACCACAGTAGGGATTCAAAATGGAGTAGCCATTCTTCAAAGCCTAATTTGAGTAATTCTCTTCAGAAAAGTGAGTGATACTTTTAATTATATACAGATATATATAAAATTGGTATTATTAAAAATTCAACATAAGCCTTATTTAATAGCATTTTGCACATTTTTCTTCATTGAAAAATTATGGCTTCAATAAATATAAGAGTTACAAAAATTAAAAGAGTAAACTTTCAGTTGTGTGGTATGATGGCATTTCTTTTTCTCATATGCTTATTTTATAAATTTAAGGAATAAAGAAGATGAAATTTGAAAAAAAAATGTGTGAGAGAAAATGTCTTAAATTTTACTCTTTAATTGGTAAAATCTCTATTATAAAATGTTAAGATTAAAACTTGTAAACGCATTCTCGATTGTAATACTGTTTAATTAAAGTTTCCCTTGTCTTATTACATGTGAAGGTATAAATCGATATTCAAAGTTTCAATATTAATCTGCCTTTTAGGTCTATTTCGTTTCCACATTGTTAGCTTTTTCTTCGACTCCTTTTATTAGCTGTTCCAGATTTGCTTTGTAATCAATCTGAGCTTCATAAAACTTAGATCTCAATGCTGTTATGTAAAACTAGATGGTTGGTATTGTTACATAATATTAAGCAAGATAGGATATGCTTTAGGCTTTGTACAATTACTATAAGAGAAAATAATTATTCAGAATATTGATTTTATATAATGTATTCAGTATTAATTTGTTTTTTATTTATTATTATTTTTCTTCGTCTTCTTGAAAAAGGGAATAGCATAAATTTATATTATTTTAAAACTGCAAATCAAGAGAATAAAACATATTGTGAAGTATCTAACTCAGCCTCTGAAATTATAAGAAATTATGTGGATCACCCCAAAATATTATATTTATAGGATTTTTATATTAATGTGGTGTCTTAATTTTTTTCACTCTGTTTATGTGAATGCTTACGCCTTTGGCAATTATTATATGTGAATGTATTTTAAAAATTAAAATCATAATTTATACAAATATGTCACAATTTTGTACCATATTTATTGAAATCTATTGCATATTTTTTATACTATATTTGTATAATTCAGATTAAAGTATTTTTAATTATTTGCATTAGAATACAATTTCATTATGAATAACAGTTTTTATCATTGCAGATATACCTGATGATAAGCCCTTACACCCCTCATGGGAAGCCAAAAGAAAATTAAAAGAAGCTGCAACTTTGAAATTTCAAGGAAAAAGAATGGTGTTTAATGACTAGATTGTTATTTTGCATTAATTTTGTTAATGTATTTTGTTGTTTTAGAATACTGTTTACAATAAAGTTATTTTTTATATCATTTTAATGACAAAAAAATCTTTATTTTGTTTTCTTATTTATTAAATTATTTTTTATATATTTTTATGTTCACTACATTAGTTAGCAATACATTTTATTTTATTTTTATATTGATAATTATTTCAAATTTTATTCTTTATATCTTTAACACTTCTATGAAATGGGACTTTTATATTGATTCCCATAATCCTTTTTATTGGTAAAAAGGAATGTTTAGCATCTGTTATTCAAGATTTCATTAATATGTAAATATTTTCCCATGTCCTAGTTAACATATTATTGAAATAAAGTAAATAACTTATGAATTTTATTCAATAATGAAACAAAACAATATATTTAAATGGAAATATCCTTTGAATAAAAAATTTAATTAAGAATAACAAAATTATTTTTGCTTATTATCAAAGAGTAATATAATAACAGCCTTCATTATTTGTATTTTTTTAATCTTAAAATTAATTCTTTTAAGACCAGAAACTTAGAATAAGAAATGTTAGCACAGTAAATTGAACATAATTTGGATATTATATTGATGTTCATAATATCCCAACCAGTACTTTTCAAATTATCAGATGCATCTAGTATATATGTAAATTAATATAATATAATTGAACATAAAAAAATAAACCTCATCACAATCAATTCACTACTTTTTTCCCTCTCATTTAGTTCCAAGAATTTTTCCAATCCTTGTAAGAAGAGTAAATAAATATAGTAAATAATAAAATTTTACTGAATAAAGTAATATTTGATATTTTTCCTGATTTTAATAGTATTTTTAATAATGTAAATAAAATAATTTTATGCTTAATATACATTGAATACTTAAATTTATAAAACTCTCATGAATTGAGATTTTTTAAAAATATATTATAAGTATTAAGTGTACAGGTGAATTAAAGATCTCAAAAAGTTATTCATTCATGATCACTAACACGGCAAAATACAAACATTAACTAAAATAAACAATAGAGGAACATACATAAAATGAATTTACTCTTTCTATTCTGGATTTTGAGCTGAATAAAACAAATTGGAAATACAGACAATATTCTAACATATTATTGGGGAATTCAATACACTGGAAAGTGAAATTTCAGAAACCTTATTTAAAAAGGTTAAATTAGCAAAGTTCTACTGTCGTAATAATTCTTCAAAGCAGATTTATTGGAGAAGTCATTTCCTGATTCATAGTATTATTTTTCAGTGACACATTAATTTCAGGATTTAATAAAAGGAATGCTGCATTTTTTCTGTCCCACTGTCTAATATCAGTAACAGATCAAAATGTTTCTTTAATCAAAATTTAACATGATATAAAAAAAAAATGCCAAATGCATTTCCCTTGTCCCTAATCTGTTAGGATCAGCCTACTTCCAACCTCTTTTTCACAGGTGTTGCAATACAAAGGCATCATCAAATTATAGGATTCCAGTTGTTAAAGGTTTCCAGGATAGGATTATTTTCAGTCTTTCTAAATATAATATCAATGTTTTGAATGTTCAATGAATACTGACATTTCACTTGAAAAAAACCCGTGACATTCTGGTCTAGGGACAGTTTGTCTTCCTCGTGATCTGGGTGTCCCAGGTTCGAATCCTGACTCGGGCATGATTATTCTCTTCCCTGTGTTCTATCAATGAGGTGTGTGAAAGTGAGTGTGTAAGCGTCATCTTCCTATGAGCTAGGAGTCAGACTTTTGCCCTCGAGTGGTCAGGGCCCTTTAACCCCCAAGCTACTGCACTAACTCAGCTTAAATCTTTGACTTCGCAATCTTGAGACTGATGATATTTTAATGCTTAAATACAGTTCACTCAACTTTACTGCTTATCAATTTCTTTGAAAATTAAAATAAATAAAGATATGAGAAAATTTTTAGAATAAAAATTTGAAAGGAAAGAAATTAACTTTTAGATAATTATAACATGTTAAGGTGTAAAGTTTTTATGCATTTACTTGGATAAATGTTAGTAACTAAAGCAAATATTCACTTTTAATTTTATTTTTTATTTACTTTTTTCACATTGAGGTAAGAATTGTAACTGTATTGTGCAATGAATGCATATGGTTTTATGTCAAATTAATAAAGTTTTCTTTAATAATTTGTTTTAGGAGTATATATTCTGATAAAATTTAATACAGGAAATGAAATTTATATTAAAAAATGTTTCGTAATCTCTCAAAATCTTCTTCATTCAATGAGTTTTATATCAGGAGAAATTAAATAGTTTTATATTTCTTTTATGCCAATTAAAGCAATTTAAGAATAATTCAAAATCTATTTATTGAACTGTTCATGTATTTTTAAAAATCTTTCTTAAATTATATTTCCAGTAAAGGTAAACATCAATATATTTCTATACATCAAATTTTTCTATATCTGAAGATTTAAAGAAAATTTATCAATTATTTCATTTTAAATCATCTGAAAGAAAAATATAATGGTTTATACCAATAAAGAACAAATCCTTTATTAAAATTTTAACCTTAAAAAAAGTTTAAATTTCGTGTAGAATTTTTTATTTTCAAAAATTGCTATTATCAAACGCTATTGTGGTACTTGCAATCAAGAAAAAATTCTGAGAATTCTCGAAAATTTTGTCATCCCCTTAATATAAGAAGGACTCTGGGTAAATATAAATTGTAACCTTTCTCTCCTAAAAGCAACATACTTTGTTAAAGCACCCCCGCTATTGCAATTCTTTATATTGTTGGAACAGAGAACATTTGTTGTTATTTTACAGAGAGTTAGCTTACTGTATGGGAAATAAGAAAAGTAAAATGGATTTTATTGGTATGCAAACAAATTAAAAATATGGAAAATCAGAAAAATATTAAAATGCAAAAACAAATACTCTGCAATTAAAACGGCATTTGAGATTTTAATTTGAATAATTTCAATTTCACTTCTTAAAGAATTAGTGTTGGGTTGTTTTGAAAGAAATTGATCCAATCGACTAAAGAATGTTCTGGTAGAGCATACGAAAACATACAAGCATGTAAAGAAATAATTAAGATTTCATCTTGTTTTTAAGATTTCATGTCATTACTTTCCATCGAATAATTAAATTATCTGAAACTGATTAACTGAGAGAAGATAAAAATATGCTGTTTTGAAATCATTCGAAATCTAAATTCCATTGCAGCTTTAATCACAATTAAAATAAACTTTTAATCAATTTTCATTGTTCGTTGCTGGATGAATAGAAAGTTGGAATTTTCGTGAAACACCCTCTAAGTAAATATTTTATATATATACTCCCACGCTTTTCCTGGCCTTGGTTTAAATAGTTTAGCTTGTTAGGTATTTTAAATTGAATGAGTTTCTTTGTAGTCTTAATTTAAAAGACCCTACGAATATAAGTATACCGAACCTTAGCTAACCTAAAGCAATTTAGATTCTTTCTTTTTTTTTTTTTTTACAATTTATCAACTTCTATATTTTGATAAAGATTCAAAACCGGGAAATTTCTTAGATTTTTAAATAGTCTAAGTACTCATCTCACTTGTACTCAGATTCTGTCGAAAATTTGTTACGTACATGCATAGCAATACATAGCAATTCCTGAAATTTGTCGAAAATCCGATAAGGTCACATTATTAAATTATGAGAACAGGTGAAGTGGTGTTCCCCTTAGGATTTTCTCTTCCTAAGCTTTATTCCATAAAGTGTATTCAGACACATAATAGCTGCAAAATTTAAAATGCTCGATGAGATTCCCATGTATCACGTGACTCTTCTTAGTTCTAGTATGACATTAGAGAAAGAAAGAGTATGTTAAGTGTCAAGCCGCTTTCTTGTTCAATGAAGTTTTAAAATATCCATTACGATCTGGCATTGATGTATGATAGAATACATTTGTTATTTTTTATAATCAAATATTGAAATCATTCATTCAAACTTCTGTTGGTTTATAAACATCGATGCAGGAATCGTAAGTTTTTGTAATTTTTAAAAATTGGTATTTTTTGTAAGGTGAATAAATGGTTTATTTATTATTTCTGTATTTCAGCGAAATAAAATTTTTATTTCTAATATTATCTTTTTACCGTGAATTTTTTATCTGTTTTTTTATTAAATTATATTTTTTCCCTAAAGATCAGGTTAGAGTATTTGTATGCTTCATTAAACGTTTCTTTAGAATCTAATTTGTTACTGCTATTCCGTGAAAAAAAAGTTTACGCTTAGTATAACAAAAAAAAAAAAAAAAATGAAAGGTCGTGTCAGGTGAAGGTGTAGAACATTTTTACATGATGCCGCTTGTTATTTAATTTTTTCCTATGATTTTTTGTTTAGTATTCGCTTTCACGCACGTTCCGATTCAGTTTTATGAATGTTGAAATTCATTGCTATCTATAAAATTCAAACATTTTTATGCATAAAATGTATTTAATTTTTTTTAATCATAGCTTATAAAAACATTAATATTTCTGCTAATCTGATTTCCTTTATGTTAAATATTAATCTCAACGAAGGACACAAAACGTCATTGGATTGTTATTAATGCAATTTATAATTATGCAAAAAAAAAACCGTAAATTAAATAAATTAACATTTTATTAAAAGATGAGATCAAGAAGAAAAAAATTATCCCCATTATTTAAAAAAAAAAAAAAAACCACCCAGTTATCCTGTAAAAAAATTTGTCACATTGTTTATTGATTGGTTTAATCATTTGTTAAAGATCAAATACTTTTCATATTTAGTTTTAAACAATTGCATATTTGCTTAAAAAATAAAATTTCATGTTGGATTATTTGGCATTGGGCTTTTAATGAATAAAACAGCCATGTGACATTTTATTAAAAACTCTGTATTTTTGTTATTATATATATATACAGATTTACAGTGTATAAAGTTAAAAAGTATAAAAAAATGATAAATTCTGTAAATTCTACTTAAATTTGATACTTAATATATTAAAATTAGTGCCTCAAATATTTCATAAAAATTATGAACATGTGTCGGTTATTAATCAGATTTTTGAAAAAATAGGAGAGAAAAATATTAAATTAACTTGAAAATATGGAAGGAAATTGTTCTGAATCTTTTCTTTCAGTGCCTTGAGTTGTTAATTATATTTTGTCATATAAATTCCAAAGTGGTTTGTGTATAAATTATATAGCTGAATTTAGAAATGGATAATCAAGGAAAACTTCTAGAATTGATCCATGTGTAATTAATATGTTTTTCCTTTTTAATGTTTTTTATATATAAATTGATTGTTTTTCATTATTAACATAAGCTTAATTTACTTAAATAACTATTAAAATTGTGATTAATTAATTTTTATCTGATTCTTCAAAACATACTCATTATTCAAGATTGTATCATCAATTATTTCATTGCAATGGAATGGTCAAGGGAAGCCCATACTTACACATTTTTAATCCTTTCTTTAGGAATAAGTGCCTACTGAAACCCATATTTATTTTGCTGCTGTTTGTGAGTAAGTCACATAAATATAAAAATATAGCAATTTTTTTTACATTTATTCTTCTATTTAATATAAAATATTAAAATTGCAAAAGGTTGTAATTTAATATATATTATGTGTAATCCAACTAAGATATATTATAAATTAATTTTTCTGTTATGTGCATAGTAAGCTTGCTATATTTTAGAAATTCAACTATCTGTTTTATAGGATAAAAATAATACAATTTGTAAGTTAAATCTCTTTGAAATATATATTAAATTTCACAATATTTTTGGTTATCATATCGAATTTCAAAAGGATTTTTATAATGAATTATCTTTGAGCTAGAATATTTTTTAAATGCCTGTCTGCAATTAGATAATTTTATTTATAATTGTATTTTATTATGTAATATAATTTATAACATTTATATTCTCTCCTACTTAAAATTATAATGTATGTATTTAAAAGTCAGTTGTAAAGCTTTTGTTCCTTTTTATTTTTTCTTAATCTTACTATACAAGATTAAAAAAAGTTATATATGAATTATTTTTCATCAATGTATCAACTTTAAAAAAGCAAATTTCTGATTTTCCTTACTTGTTCTTATTTTCTGAATTTCTTTATTTATATTTGCTGCAATTTACTGAACAGTGATTTGTTTCTTTAACAGTTCTCTATTTTATGTATCCAGACAATTATGTGAGAAATTGAAAATATAGAATAAAAATGAATGATCACTTACTATTTTTATGGAAATGGAAATATTGTTTCATACTATTATGACAGATCCAAGTGAGTATTATTACACTATTACAGCATTATAGATTTTCAGTACTTACACATTTTCTGCATGACATTAGTAAAATTTAGTATTCACTGCATGCTTTTAAGCAAATATAGATAAATTTTAGTTTTCAAAGGATTTATTGTATGACAATTAATTGCTGGCTCATAAACATTTCATTATTTCTTTCTCATCTGATTGAGCCTTTTTATAAAGTAGAAAATAATATTGAGTTGTAATATTTTTTATTAAAATCTGTATTTAATCAGCTACAAATTTTTATGGTATTTTCATACAATTTTTGTAAAAATAAAATTAGAAGCATTTATTTTTATTGAGTCGAGAATAGTAATTTCTTTATTTTTGCCTTTAGTATATTTAAATGTTACTGTTACAAGAATATTACCCTATCTTCCCAATACAGTATCTCATTTATTATCTTAAAGACTATGTCACAGTTTAAGCAAAATTCCATATTTGAAAATTTTTAATATATATATTAAAAATGTTCTATACTTTCATCGTTTTAAACCATTTGTAACATTTTTCTCTTTTTTCTCAAAAAATAAGCACAATAGTATTTTTTTTTTTTTTTTTTGCATTAGATATATTTATTAGTTATTTACAATATAAGGAATTGAAATTAAGATATTTGCTGAATATTCTAATCTTAG
>JAPMOR010039444.1:18544-36212 GCA_026543865.1 Argiope aurantia | reverse complement strand
ATCTGTTCGGAAGAGAAATATCCACTCTGCTTCAGACATCCTACAAAACCGTTTGTCATAGCCATTGCCGAATCTCTGTCAGACCAGAATTGTTGCCCCAGGGCTGAAAAGCCCTGAAGGAAAAGAACAAGGAAAAATAATGAAAATCGAGTAGGCCACTGCATCTTTTAATCTCAGATGATAGCTCTCGAATGAGTGATTTGAATGGGAAATTTGTGCTCTTTTTATACCTGAAGAATCGTGATTGTAGTGCCTGAATCGTGTCGAGGTAGATAGTCAAAAGCGCCCCCTATGTTTAATCAGATGTCAGATGCGTAAGAGACATTCTTTTTTGTGCGTGTTTGAGAAAATCGTTGCACGTTCTTGTTGATTTTATGAAGCCTGTTTTAATTAGCTCTCTATTATGTCATAAGACATTATTTTTTCAAAAAAGCTTTGGAATATCTCATTAGATACCACAATTCATTTTCCTAATAATTGTTTTCCTCTCATTAAAGATAATTTTTACATCTATTCTATAATCTCTCGAATCCTTCAAATCTATTCCACATTAGAGATGGAATATACAATCCTTTCTTTATATGGAGGGCATAATATTTTATATGAAAAATTTTTCAGTATCCTACACATTTCTTCTTTCTTCTTCTTCCTATAATATCGTTGCGATGTCTTCACTTTAGTGTATGGCATTCCGAATATCGATCGATGCCGTAGGGATAATGTTAAATATTTTGTACTAATAGGGAAACGCCGGCTATTCATCAGCGGGATGCACTTTAAATATTTGGGAACCAAATATCTTTCCATTTATTTGGTATTCCATACAGAATGGAAATTGCTGGTTCTCTTATAGCTCTCGTAATTTGACTAAATTAAAAGCTTTATCCCGAAATGGGCTGAAAATCGAAAGTTTCTTGAACTAATTTTTGATTATCTCAATGATATTATTCATTTGGTCTTACAACCATTATTATTATTTTTTTGTAAAATAAAACTTAGATTATGAAAGGGTCTTTTGTTTGTATAGATCTTTTTAAGAATTATAAAATGTGGTGAATTCTCTAACAGCATTTTGTATCAAACTAAACACTTTCTCAAAACTTTTTTATTTTAGAAAATTCGATATTACCCAAGTTATATATGATGAAAATTATGATAGCTTTCTAAAATCTATGAAATTTAGATAGATACAGTATACAACACAGTTCTTAGAAATTGATTTTTCGACATGAATACATAGACAAAATATTATGTGTATCTTATATCTTTGCTGAATATCGGGTAATCTGCATTTATAAATAGTTCTTGTTCAGAATTCAGTAAATATGGTAGGAGATAATATTATACGTTTCGTACATTTGTACTTATTTTGTAAGTAAAATTTCGAATTTTATCACCATCGAAACCGAAATTCGTAATTCAAGCTTCCAAATGTTTGTTGTTCTTTTGAAAAATTGTAATTTTTATTGCAAAATCTATTTATAACGGAAGGTATTGTTTCCACTGGACCCCTGCTTAGTTTTTTATGAAATTTTATTCATTTAATTTCACAAAATTTGTTCTATATATCATGGAATAAATTTCTTCGTTCTAATAATTTTCTTCTAAATTTCTTCGTTCTAATGGAATAAATTTCTTGAATCTATTTACTTTATTTAACAATTTTTTTTTGCTGTTGTTTTGTTTATTTTCTCGATTTTAGATTGAAAGACAAGCTCTACTGTTAAAAGTTGTTCTTCTATGTCTTTGTACTGAATGAAGCTGAATTGCAGAGAATCTCCTTTTTTTGAATTTCATGATTTTAGGTAGGTCTCTGGTCAGAAACAAATTATCTGCGAAAAATATTTTTATTTTTGATGATTATTAAAAGCTTAGATATGTTTTCACTTTAAAACGTCTAAAAAAAGCAAATGAATTATTTAAATTAATAATTGCTTAAAAAAATTCCACTGTTTAATTAGATACAAAATCGTGCTTGGCTTATTTTTTCACATTCGTCAGAATATGCAAATATTGCATAAAATTTCCAAACAATTCTATTTTTGTATATTTTTTATGGTTAAATCGTGACAAAATGCAAAGCATGGGGAGTATGGTGAAAAATATTGACTCCAGATTGAAATTCCAGCCGCATGACGATAGATCTTTCCAGACATATTGCAATGCAATGTTCAGCTGTGCATTCGAACTTTTGCATATGAAATGAGAAAACATTTTTATGGCCATCAATAAAAATCGACGAAAGTGAAATTTTTGTCACGTAAATGTTGATTTTTATGCGAATATTGATGACTTTTGTATACTCAGAAGTTATTTGTAAAGCTGAGTCTTGTTTTTCATTGGTCTGCGCTATTCTTGCAAAATAGAACGTCCTTTAATCAACAATGTAGGCCCCGTAGAATGAATTTCCGAAGTGCTTGAGCAAGATGTTTTACCTCTGTTTTTCTTTAGCCTCTGCAAATCTTGCCTTCAATCGGCAATTCTGAATCCTCTGCGTTTTTGCTTGAAATCACAAGGTAAGTGCTTAATCAGCCCATCCAATAAAAAATCCTCTTTTAGTAGAGCAAGAAATGCTTTAATGTATTATATTATTTGAGAATTCCAAATTATGGTTTGCAATTATTGGGCCTTCGAGGAACGCATTTATGGTTGCAAAATAATTAAATACCTCAAAACAATAATATTTTTTTAAATGTAGCTTTTCATAATGCCATATAAATGCACATATCACAGCGCATGATATGATGCATTCGGCTTGTGCATTTCCTTTGTGCTGGGGGAATCGAACTGAAGCAACGAATCGTCACCCATCCGTCTGGCTCAGCCCGGTCGCAGTTTCTCTACTGAATATCACAAAAATATCAGATTTAATCAAATGCATAGTCCGTCTTTTTGGATCAGTTTAAATCCTTGTTAGGTGTAGTTTTTCTCCTTGTTTTATACAAACCATAAAACCTATGTATATTCTGTTTTCAAGCATTCAAATTTTTAAACCAGCCGGAGTGGATTCTTTTAAACGTTCCAGCATATTCCGTAATACAGGTGAATTTGTGTTTTATATGCTTTTTCTCACAAACGATTGAAATCAAAATTTGACACAGAACTACAGTTGCAGCCACAAAATAACATACCAAATTTGATGTATTTAAGTCTTTCCGTTTTTGAGTGATGGAAGTTTACATGCTTCTGAAAGTACAGACAGACAGAGGTTAAATATTCTTTTGGATTTGACACAAATTTAATAAATTTAAATATTATAGATGTGAAATCTGTGTACAGAATTTTATCCACTTATCTCTCTGCATTTTATAGTTATAACTTAAATAGTTTTACTTCAATAGTTTAAATAGTTTAACTTTTATAGTTTTACTTCATTTTAAAGTTATAGTGTTAACTGATATTCAAAAATCTAGACAGACAAACTTTCTTGCGTACATTTTGCTCAAAATGTGATAAAAGTATGCAAATTCGGTGTGAAGATCATATGCTATAGTTCAAAGCGTTTCTATCCTTGTCACAGACAGAGAGACGTACAAGGCAGACATAAAGGCAAAAATCTATTTTTCTTACACAGATGGGTCTAAAATATGGAGATTCGTCAAAATCTCGAGTTCAAATTATTATTATTATTATTATTTTGATAATTACGAATATACTTCGAATAAAGATTCAATATATCTTCTTCATCTATCTTTGATGGTGTCCAGCGAATTCAGTTATTTAAATTATTTCAATTGTTTGAATTAATTTAAACAATCGAAACCTTTTAAGACAAAAGAATTATTTACTTGCTGTCCAAAGTAGGTCTTCTGAGTGGGATGTTAATGTAATTAGCAAAGTTACTCTTCAGATAAATTTAACCTCCGCTATCTTGAAATTAAAAATTTTTGACTCACTTAATCTAAACTTCGTTATAACTTCTGAATTTTGCGTACTTTTGATTCTCACGCTACTCCGTCTACATGCATTTCGCAGTTTCTGCGAACACTATTTTTTTTTCTTGCTTTATTGAATTGTAATAAAGTTTTTATCCCAAAAATTGAAATTCCGTTTTACAGAGTCTCAGACCGAAATATGTAGTAGCAAATCAGACTTCTGTATGTACTGCGATATTTTGCTTGCACGTTAGAAAGTGGCATTTTTGCTGTTTGTGTAGCGATTGATTTTATTATCTCTCTAATTAAAAAATAATTTATCTTGTACTATTATTAAACGTAACAATAGTTTAGAAGATTATTTATTTTGAATTAAGCAATGTATTCTTTTATATTTCTCTTTTCTTCCAATATACAGGGTGTTTATTTAGTCCCGGACCTATTTTGATGTTTAATAACTCATAAAATAATAAAGATAGATTAAAATTAATAACATAAATGGTTAAATAGACACAAAAAGTTTCATGATCCTTGTCAATGAAGGTGAACCGCTGTTCTCACAGATATTCTAGGATTGTGTAAAAATGTCTCTCTGACACGCTCAACATCAAAATCACTTGTGCAAGGACGTCCGCAACTTTTCTTATCTGCGATACTTCCAATTTCTATAAAAAAAAAATTTCCACCGCAAGATGCTGTTTTTGGATGGAGGATGTTTTTGGTAAATTCTTCTGAAATTTCTCTGTGCTTGCACTATCGATTTCGTTTCTATGAACCACCATAAAATCTGTGCTTTCTCTTGTGGTGTATGCATTCTCCTTAATATCCGCTCGAATAAAACATCACATACAAAAGTACTATATAGAACAAACACATCAAAAGTAAACATAACATTGCAATAGTTGCCAAAAACAAAAGAGAGAAAAATGCAATGAATAAGCAGACGATATTTAGAAAAGTACAGATATTTAGACTGGAAAATGAAATTATCTTAAATTAACCACACGCGCAGACGATATTTACAAAAGTAAAAATATTCAAACCTGAAAAGGAAAATATATGAGTTATTCCATCAATAAATGCCCTAAGTTTGTTTATATCTTCATTATTTTATGAGTTATTAAACATCAAAATGGATCCGGGACTAAATAAACACCCTGTATTATATCTCTCTATCTATACCTATTCTTTTAATCAGGTTAAATGTTTATTGAATACTTCGTCATTTCAATCATAAAATTACTCAACACATCTTGTATATAATATATGTGAAATGAATGTCTCTCGAATGGAATAATAGATAAGTAGGTGGTTAATTAGGACTAATTCCTCTTACTTGAGTGTGGACACATCGTGCCGTGTCCTATAGTATTCGGAAATCTGAATGTTCATAACAGTTAGCATTAAACATTCTGATTAATATATTCAAGTTTTTTTAGATTATTTAATTAATGTTTTTTGTCGCTTCCTTTCCGTCAAATAAATTTCTGCTGTGTCCAAGTTGCTAAAAAGCAAACTACATACAAAATTTTAATGAATGGTAATTGAAAAAAAAAAGTTATTAAGAAAATCTTAACGAATGTTTCATATCAGTATTTTCTTTTGTTAAAAAATTCTGTTGCCGATGTCAGTAACGAACGAACAACGCATCTCTGAAGAGAAGGTTACGTATTTTCCGAAAAAGATCACTAGTATATAGAAAATTTTTATCAAGCTCTTGAGAAGAATAATGCAATGACAAAGATGAAGAAATCTTTGATATAGACTACTTCTATATATAATAATATATAGAAGTAGTTCAACCGATTGCCTTTGGCTGCATCACTGATACCGTAGCGTTTCTAAATCTGATTAATTATTGGTTTAAAAGAAGATTTTATTTTAAAATTTCAGAATGGATTCAGATAAATCTATTTCAAGTCGAATTCGTTCAAAGATAAATGACAATAATATCAATCATCATGAGCAGCAAAATAAAAGTCTATGTCTATAAATAATCAACATTAAGACATAATAAGCTTATTATTCAACCTCTGCGAGTCAGTTATATTTGGCGCAGCATAGTCATATATGGCTCTTGTGCCACAAAAACCTAAATAACCTAAGCTAACTTGGGAGTAATTTAACTAATAATTAAGTAGAATAGCGAGTTAACATTTCTTTAGAAAATGTCCGGAACAATTATTTTATATTTTACTATTTTTGTGATTTTTTCATTAAAAGCGTAAAAAAAATCCGAGCTTGAAAATGGCAAGTATTAGTTCTTTTTCTTTGCAAAGACTAATTACAATGAAAAAAGTTAATTGATTTTCAAAAAAAAATGCTTATATCATAAACTTAATTATAATGTTTCAAAAGTATGCGTCTTTTCATATTAAAGTTGATGAAAAATATTTTAACATTTAATGTGGTCTAAAGTCTATCTTGTTTCAGAGTTTCTGTTAAATTGATAAATATATAAATTTGTCAAGAAGCTGTTAATAATTTTTGAGAATTATTAATACTCGACCTTTCAATTTAGATTTTTCTAAATTTCAATTTGCATCTAGAAAACAACTCACTGTTTTTCATCATATTGAAAATAATATAAAAAAACTGACTTATTTAATTTGCTTGCTTTTGGAAATTGTAAAATAATTAATTAAGTTGAAATTGATTTTGTGAAGAATCTGAATTCTTCCAATAAATTCATTGGGAGATATTTCATTTTTTGGTAAGACCATAATTATACATCTAACTCCTGTGAACGTGAAGTCGGTACAATTGCTTTTTAAAAAAAATGTTTCTGTGTTCCAGATTCCCCTTCCTGAATTGAACTTATTAAGGCTTTATATCTCCAATAGAATAGTACATTAGAAAGTATTTTTGATACAACATATATTTCATCTAATAACATATATACAAAATAAAATCACATATATATCGCATAACATAAAATATAGCATATTTTTTATAACGAGAAGTTTCATTTTTATTTGAATTTAAAGTAAAAATGGTAACACTCAAAATAATAAGTATATCCAAATACAATTCTAAAAGATTTACTCAAATTCCCAGCAATCTGTGCAATTTGAACTAGTTTAAAACCATTTTCGACCGTCGTAACGAATATTTAGATTTTTTTTCACTAAAATTTAAATTAGTTTTCATCCCTATTCATGTTTATTTTGCTCGGTATGTTACAACTATTTTCTTTGATATTTTTTATTTAGTATTTAATTCCACAGGATATTTTTAAAATATATAACAATGCAGCATAGCAGCATTGCAAACATACATGGTCCTTGAATCCGACTAATAAACATATTGAACAATCAGTTTGTTTTCGGATCATAGTACATTAATAAGTTTAATGAATACATTATTTTTCAATGAAATATTTAATATATCTTCCAATAAGAAAAGCTGCTGTGAGCCATTTGGTATTTTACAGAACAGGGCATTCGAATTTAGTACCAACTTTCGTACAAATATACTTTGAAGGGCGATACTTCGGGATGTTATCATTCCTTTTTTTCAAAATTTTAAGAAACAATTCTTAATACAAATTAAATAAAATTTTAACACTTCCGAAAGGATAATAGAAAAAAATAACATTAACATCATCTTAATATTTTTAAAAAATCTTTTAATAATAATAATTTAGTTATCGTGCAGTTTTTGCTGAATATATTTATAAAAAAAATACATTACACAATAAAAATAAACAATGTTTATTATAGCAGCACTTTTCACAATGCAAATCGTTTTAATGGATGTCAGAAATATTTTGTTGGGTGTTTTTCTTTATATTTTATATCCAAGATATGAATGGGTTTTTGCATACTGATTTCTTTTAAAGTTTTTTTTTTAAAAATTAGTTTTTTAATCGTGAAGTAATTAGTCATAACTTAAAAATAAGTTATCAGGAAATTTTTACCTTTACTTAATTTTTATTTTTTTAATTATTGTTGCTTATTTCTGTCGTATGATGAATTATATACTGTTGTGTAGTATATAGTGTGTTTCTGATTAATGCATTTTGTGAATGGAGTAAACCTCTATAGAGTTCTTATTTCAAATAAATAATATGGTGCATAAAAACATATTATCGTTCTATTAGTTGAACTTTTTGTCAATATTTCATTGAATTCTTAAAAGAGGACCTTCTAAAATTTCTCTAACATTAATTATTAATGTATTAATTATGAAATAGGTTTGGTAATATATATAAGATTTCACTGCTGAATAATGCCTTTAATATTTTATTAATAAGTTTCGATTTTGTATATAAATTGTTGGATTAGTCAAAGTTTAATCATTTTTCGTTTCAAATGAAATTTAAAATAATAGATGACATACATAGATACCAAATAACTGGGGTACAGAAAGGTACAGGTCTCCCAAAACAGAAGTTAAATGTCTATCGAAATTTGAAACTTAAAAATATTTTGAGAAGAAGGCATTAGGAAAAAATAACGTATAAAAGATAAATTTGAAATTTAATAAATTTTATTGCCAACTTATCTCCAAAAAAAGTTAATATACAAATTTTTACAGAATTTTTCACATATTCTATCCATAATAGATATATCTACAATTGTTCAGAATTAAAATAATCTGATGTCTGTAAATTTTAATGAAGAATTTACTTTTGAATAAATATAATACACAAAATTCTTTTATTGTCTGAACCTTTTTAATTAAAATGGGAATTGGACGTTTTTTAAATGAACGCTTTTATTTAAAATTGAACAAGGCGATTCAATCACCAATAACTAACTCTTTCCGCATCAATAAACTGAATCAATAATTGTTCCTTTGTTCTTTTATCAGTTATTAATCATTGGCTCTGGAACTTTTGTTTCAGCATTCTTATAGAATTCTGCCAAAGTGTTCCTATAGCAGATCTGCGTTTGTATTCTTTTCTTTCAACAACAAAACCCATTGTTGCATATTTTGAGCAAATTATCTTTAAACACCAATAAAACTTTGGTAAATATATTTTTAAAGAACTAAACAGAAACTTCTAATAAACGTAGATTAGTTGGTCGTTGCTTAGCAACAGAATATCTGTACAGTATCTTATTAACTTATTAAATATTAACTTATCTTATTTGAAACTCGTCTTCAATTATTTATTAAATTTTGACAAATTAATAATAAAAATTGAAGAAAAAACTGCATGAAATTGAAAATCATATTATTGTAAAGGTAAAATTTCGCATTTTAAAATGGCATAAAAATATTTCATACGATTTACTCCGAAGTTTATGCAGAAAAAAGAAAATAATCAAATATTTACTTAAATTCTATACTTTTAAAAGTCGCTAGTATTAAAAAATGAAGAAATGATTTTTAACTGTCATTTACACTTAAACCTAATTCTATAGCTAATACACGCAAATTCTATTACTTACTCTTTAGAAATACGATTTAGAATGGAATATAGACCACATATAACATTAAAATGGAATATGAGTCATTGTGAAATAGTATTAAATATATATATTTAAACAGAAGCAATATGAATTCAAACATAATAAATTATTAATTATCCGCAGATTTGGATTTCACAATTCGACAATTACTGGCACGTCAAATTGTCTTTATCCGGACTCCTGTCATAATATTGATTCTGAAATATTAACTTTAGTACTTTGGTTTTCGAAATGCAAAATTCATCTTGCACAGACTAATTCTATTCTTTTGAATCTATCTGTGTAAATAAAAATGATATCAACATTTTTCTAAAATAGCTTGTTTTTTAAACATACAAGCTGCCTTTCGCGGCCAGCTTGTTCGTCCAGATTAGTGACTTTTCAGGTTGTTAAATGATTAATGTGGAATGCATATTAAAATAAATAATAATTCTTCGTTAAATAGGATAATAATGTCTTTTAAGGAAATAAAGTTATCTTTAATGATTTGGCGATTACTTTAATTTTGTTTAAAAAGCGTTTAATAATAATATAATTTATCAATTATTATCAAATGATTTAATAAAAAAATTTAAATTGACATTTAATTATAAAAAAAATTGATTTAAGTTATTAAGGGCCTGATTTTTTTGAATTGTTGGCATTTATGATATACTATCAAAAGTTCTGCAGATTGGTTGATATATCTTCTTGATTTATTTTAATTGAAAACCAACACATTCCTTCATGTTTGGTGGCAAATTGAACAATGCTTGT
The DNA here is from genome assembly GCA_026543865.1 of Argiope aurantia. Classification (NCBI taxonomy): domain Eukaryota; kingdom Metazoa; phylum Arthropoda; class Arachnida; order Araneae; family Araneidae; genus Argiope; species Argiope aurantia. The sequence goes on along the minus strand of JAPMOR010039444.1, from coordinate 26,161 downwards.
TTTTAAATTAATTTAATATAAACAGTATTTAATAACACATTAATTTAAGTGCACTAGCAAAAGCGGGTTTCTTTTTTTATTTAAATTTTGTTGTTGTTGTTTTTATCTTTCAGTTGAGCTTCTATCTTTTTAATTCGTTATTATAAATGTTAAAGGATCTGGAAATTCCTTTTTATTTAAATTTTCTATCAAGTGGTGTCACGCACAAGGCATTCAGTCTAATTTAATAAATAAATTAACTGATAATTAAGTTCTAACTTCTGTAAAATATTACATTACCAACGGGAATATATGTAGGACTCAGGAATCACTACTATTTAGAATCACACACATTTAATTACATTTAGGACGAACAATTACATTAACAAAAGAAATGAACATTAAATAGATTTCGTCGAAAACGTCGCAGGATTAATTCACGTGTTACGTCGCGTCTTTCGTTCAGAGACCCGTCTCGTCTTACACGTCCTGACTTTCGTTCAGACCCATCTCGTCTGCACTCCGTCTAACAAGCATCAACGCGTGTTGGCCAGCAGATGGCGCTCGTCATCAGGCGTTCGTCACTACATATATAAGTAAATGAAGCAATTTCACAATTCTAGCACGTCCGGAAATGAGTGAAAAATCAACAAAATTCCATCTTGACAAACATGATACAATTATAGTTAAGTAAAAGAATATATAAAAGTAGAACAATTAGCTGTACAAATTATCAACCCATAAAGTACTTTTTCTGTAATATTTGAAATCTTAGACAAGAATTTATTTCAAATAGAAGCAGTTATTTCCTCGCATGCAATTGGTTGTCAACAACTGACCTCGCTGAGTCTGAAAAACATGACCTTTTATTTATGTATATAAGTGGCAACATTTTTTACTATCATTTTTTTTTTCATTTTTCATTATTGTATATCTCTTAGTCATTGTATTCTGTATATTGATTTACATGAACAATAATCAGTCGTTTTTATGAGATTCTCAAGATCCTCCTAGTCTGGATATTAAATATCAGAGTAACACATTGATTTTGTTGAATTTTTGGATTTCGATTGTGATATAATAATCAATTATATTTGTAATATATGACATTGAAAATGTGATATAATAAGCTGACTTTGCTCACTCCAAAAAAAACGTGACTTTTTTATTTATAAATATCAGCATTATCATTATCAAATCAAATATTTATAAATATCATATTTTATTTATAAATATTTATGTGCTTTTTTTTTTTTCATTTGCGTGCTACATTTTGAATTGCTTATAAATGCATACAATATATTGAATTTTATACAGTAATATTCAGCTTTTAAGCAGTTCAAAATAAACTGCTTAAAATATTCTGCAGTTAATTGACTTAAGAAATTTTTTGTGGAATTACTATTTTTTAAGATAAAGATTATTTTAGAGGTAATTTTTCAATCTATAACTACCTTTCTATATTCAGAAACACAGCGTTATGATTAACTGTTGGGGGTTTTTTCATTGATTTTATATTAATAAAAATATATAATGGTGTTTTTTTTTATTTAAGTGTGTTGTTTCATAGTTGAAAGAAAAATGGAATATCTTTTCAAAAAAGTTTTTAAATATTGCATCATTTTTTGGTAAATAAATAAACTTTAATTATATATATTTTTAATTCACGTTTTACATATTGCAGAATTACTGCTTTCCGTCTCTTTTTGATTTTTAAAAGATTATATTATTGAAAGCTTCTTTAATTTTAATGTTCTATTCCGTATATGGTTGAAATTCTAGTGCATAGTTAGATTAAATTTGCTAATAACAGAATTAATTTTTTCAAGATTCAGATTTTGAATTCCAGTTTATTAGATCTACTTAACTTTACCTGTTAAATATTATGTTGATGTTTTTCATGAAAAATGTATGGAACTGGCATTTTCTAAATCAACAGTAAAGAAGGTAAAGTTTTAAAAATCACTCTATTATTGAAAAAAATAATGGAATATGATAAGTTGTAAAATACAAACGTTGCTTTAACATTAACATTATTGAAAGGACTTTAACACAATTATTTTCTATTTATTTTTATTGGAAAATGCAAGAATATTTTTCTTATATAAATTATATTTTATTTATTTGGAGTCGTTCTGATTCGTCAGTATGTAAGAGATGCCATTTTTAATGGATAAACAAATAATAAAATCACGATATATCGATATATGATATGGATATATGCTGAAATGCATATTAAGGCAGAACGCAATATGCATTTCAGTGACAATCATAACTTTAGTACTTCCAAAAGTATACTATCAAATAATCAGTTATTTAATTAAATATTTATTTTCTGTTCGAATGATGCTGCCAAGTAGTGGATTAGAAAAAAAAATTATTTCAATATTCTGCAATAATAATATACAAATTAAAAAGTAAAAAAATAAATAATTTCATTCTAATGCACTATAATAGGATGTTTTCGATAGCTGTTTTAAATTAATTTATTTTTCCTCTTTAGGGAATCAAGACGCGGCCTTCGACAAAGAAGTTTCATCAAGAAATAAAAATATCCTGTGCCATGACTTTACAGTTAAAGCGAAAAGAAAGAAAGCTGCAAATCGATGAATCATAACATAAGTTCTTCATAGATCAAAAAAAAAAATCTTTGTTTCTCAATTTATTCTATTCAACAAGAAGTTTGCTGTTAGACCCAGATTGAGGACTGCCTTTTAAAAAATTTTATAACTTTTAAAAATCGTTATCATTATTAAATTTTTCTCATTTTCTTTGCAGTCTTTTATTTACCTCGACTTGTTTCATGCTTATTAAAAAGAGATTTTGTAATATATCTTTCACTCATTTCCTGGTGCACTAAAACTCAGAAATTTTGTAAAGTAGTGCACTCCAGATGACTGTATACTATTTTAATACTTTCAGTATTTAGTTATCATTTAAACGATAGACTTCACTTAATTTTTTTTTTTTTTTTACAAATAGCATTATCTACCATTCTAGAAAAAAAAAATTATTTCAAGGTTGCATTGCAGTTTTGTAATACATTGAAGACTAAAAAGAGCAAAATAATAAATGCCAGTTTTTTTAGAGTACAAATCGTAAGGTACAAATTATTTAAAAAAAATAAATAAGGATTTTGAAACAGAATCGTAAAAGTGAGAGGCACAGAAAAACAATAAGAAAATTAAGCTGAAATTCATGAAAGATAATTTATAAAACACATTATAAGTTAAATATATTGCAAATATGATTAAATTTGCCTATATCAAAGAGTAAACTCTATTCTTATTTCTACTATTTTTTGCTTTGATTTTCATTTTTTTTTTGGAATAAAAATTATTTTCATTAGAGCACTAATTATTTTATTAGAACACTAATAAAAACATGCGTTTTAAAAGTTGTTTCTATCTTTATCACTCACCGACTGTTTTTTTAAATTTTGTTCAATATTTCAGAATGAACTTTCCAACTCAGATAGGATATAAACTCATTTGAAAGGAATTCTGACAATTGGACACAAGAGAAAAAATATTCATAAAAGACAAAGTTAGATTTTTTTTTTCAATCAAAGCCATAATAAAAATAAAAAGATGATCCAGAAAGGCTGAAAACTGTATGTTATTCTTCAAGAATGTTTATTCTTTCCTGTTTAAAGACGCTGTTATATGAATATTAGTTCTAAATACTTGATGCATACGAAATACAGAGAATTCAAATTTTTAATTGAGAATAATGAACAGAAAGTTCCTATTTTTTTTTTCCAACGAATGGTTTGTCTTTTGTGATAGCTTTTTGTGATATATGGTCACAGTTATTAAAAATCTTGAAACATTTCATTATTTGAATAATGAAATGTAATTTAGCAACTATATTTTATAGACTAATACTTCAAAATAGCTTGAATGAAGATGTTTCAAAGATTGCAAGTAATTTACTGAACTTAACTGCCAATCACATTTCCTTCTGAAATTAAAAAAAAAAGAAAAAAAAATCCTGTCTTACACCAGAAAATTTTTATTGTTAAGTTGATGAAGAAAGAAGTTAATTTATTCAAATAAGTGCTAACGAGAAAATTAACCCTTCTTTGCATGATGATGCAAATTTCCATTATAACATTTAATGAACAACAGGTTGTACTCAAAACAGGTGTAGTACTATAAATTGATTGTTGCTGGTGACTTTTTCCATGACTATTGCGTAATAGTCATGGAAAACGAATAGTCATAAGGAACGTATTTGTCAAAAAAAATGTCACAATCATTATAGCGGGTATGAACTTGTCATTCCGCTGTTTGTTTGTGGTTGCAAGAAAAGTGCGATTTTCTTTAATTTTTTTTTACAACTAATTTGATTTTTTTTTTTTTTTTTTTTTTTTTTCTTCTAAAAGCGATGATGATTGGAGAGATTTAGAAGAGAGGGACACTGAAGATTTTGTACTGAGCTTAACGCGTAAATTTGCACGATGAGGAATATTTCCCTCGTACTGTTTTTTTTTAATCATTTTATGTTCCATATTTATACTAGGAATTTTTAAAACATTTTTCTTTCAATCTAGAGCATGAATTATATCACCCTGATTTATTTCACAAAAAAAAGAAAAAAAATCATGCAAAAAAGGGTTAAAATGTGGAGATTTTTAAGTTATTGGTTATAATCAATTGGTCATAATCAATATTATATGTAACGTAATTAAAATTTATGTTTATTTCCAATGAATTTAAAGAAATTCGTTCACATTGAGTCAGATTTGTTCCTCTTTTGTTTAAAAAATGCATCTTTGAATTTTCCATGCCGAATTCCTATAGTATTTAGAACAAACGTTTTCGAAATATGTACTATGAGGAAACTATTAAAAGAAACGAATTTACTGCAAAGTTGATCTTTCAAGGCTTCTTTTACGTTTCATTCTCAGAAAAATGTTTCAAAATCATATGCTTCTTTTTTTTTTCGGATGAAAATAATTCGTAACTATTTTGTTTCATTGAAAAATACCTATAATAATGTATAATGAATATAAAATGTAGTAAAGTAAATATATATAGTGTCTAAATAAAATGTCTTAAATAAATGGAGTAAAATTTTAATTTGCCGACTGATGAAACCAAAATTCCTGCGTAGGAATATACTGTGAGGGATATCACAGCCCCTACTCCACGTTCCAGTGGATCCTTATATAGTGTGTTTCGTTAATAGAGGGGCAAACTGAGAGGGTGGTTAGTCCTGAAGAGATATGGACTCGAAGACACAGAACTTACTTCAATAAAGATGAATTAAATCATTATTATTCCAGTGGATCTTGGCTAATTCGAATCGTTTTAGTCTGAATACGTCGGTAATTTGTCCAGCCCCTGTATTTTCTATTATTTTCTTCAACTAAACACGCTCGCACTTTGTTTCCTAAATGATTGTGAATAAATACAATTTTAAGGCTCTTAATTCGTCCGAGAACTTAAGTGCTGCACGATGCTTTCACTTAAAACAGCAATTAAATATTTCACTTCTTGAAATTTTTATAAATTTAATTTTTAAACATAGGTAAGTCTCCTCCTAAATTATAGAAATTTTCAACAATAAATATTATTGCTTCATTAATTCAAATTAAAATGGATTATTTATTCAGTATGTCTCATAATGAATAAATATTTATTAAAACTGTAAATAATAGAGTTTGGGTAGCCATTTTTGATTTAAAAAGTTTCGGTTTCTATTGGTTATTCAGGTTTTGGTGAAGGTTTTAACAATTCAAATTTCAGGCAAGTCGAGTTCCTGTCATGATTCCATCAGGTTCTAATGAGTCAATTTTCCTATTGTTTTCATTCTTTTTACAATGTTGTTTTGCATTAGTTATTTGATCATAAAAACATTAGTTGTTTGAAGAAGATCAAAGAAAGGTTTCTAATTATGTTTCCTCGCAAATTATCAGTAGATGTTCACAATACAATAAAAACAAGATTTGAAATTTTACATGAAAAATAAGAGCGCTGTTCCTGTTTGAATATCTCCCAGCACAAAAATATACTGCAAACGAAATTTGTTATGTATATTATTTAATAAAAGATATTTGTTTTGTTTAGCTGGTATTTTGTCCCCTCCCCCTCTCAGATGTAAGACGCTCGATACGTCCCTGGGATTACATATACTATTTCATTCCAGAAGAAAAAGCTGTCACTGACATTATAATAAGGAGTTATTCGTTCTTCTATATAACAATGTTTTAAACCTAAGCTATATTTTTTTGACGTATTTCTTCAGTTTTCTTGTATAGGAAGTATAAAGAAAGCATTGTAAACATCAAAAAATTCGAACTCGAATTTGCGATGAACCTCCCAATTTTAGATTACACTTGACTTCGAAAAACACATTTCTACGTTATGTCTGTTTGTGACAAAGAATTCAAAAAAGGTTTGAGCTAGATGGATGGAATTTCGCATACGGTCTCTAAGGCCAAATTTATCCTTTCTGTCTAATTTTGAGCAAATTATATTCAGTGAAAGTCATTCTGTTCTGCTATTCGAATATTACCATGAAACGAAGAAGGCTTGGTGGATAAGATTCGGTGCGCAGACTACAGTGTAGACACCTGTCGAATTTTGAGACAAATCTAATTATAGGTTTACTGTCTGTCGGTCTGTATTTTCAGAAACATGTAAACGCGATAATTAAAAAATGCAGTGACAACTATATCAAATTCGGTATGTGATTTGGTGACTACAAGAGCAGTTTTTTTCTTTCTTTTCTTTTCTTTCTTTCTTTTTTGTCAATTTTTTTTTTTCAATCGATTGAGAAAAATGTGTGTGAAGCACAAATTAAATGATTCGGTATTTTCAAGTTCATAAATACAATTCGGTATGCAAGAAATAAAATCCTTTCGTATCATTCGGAATAAAATCATTCCAAAATTTGCATAATATATGAGCTTTTTTCTAATAATTAGAATAAACCTATTTTCATTTGAAAAACATTTTTTTTTAAATCAAAATAACTCAGTTCCCTTAAAATATTGACTTCCGACGATTTTCGGACTAGAGGTTCGAATCTCCTTTAGATTTTTTAATGGAAATTTATGCAATGGCAGCTTCAAGATGTTTGTGTTTTGTGAGTGATGTGCAATAAATGGATCGAACAGATGCTGAGTGTTCATCAGTTTTACGTAGACGATTCCTTATCTTCAGCTGTAATCCAAGATACAGAACACGGTGCAAGGGACACAATTTTACGACACCTATAAAATCGGAGAAGGCGAGACACTTCGTCATAAAATCTGAAATAAGTACGAATATTGATGAGTTCGATGCGAACTGGAACACGAACTTATTTTTTAATTTGTCTGTTTTTTTTTTTGTTTTTTTTCTTGTATATGCGTCAGCTATTGAAAACTACAGTGATTTTTTCTGGCAGATTTGTGATCCCCGTAGCTTTCAAGTGAGTCAACATTGATTTATGATTTATTGACAAGTTTTCTTGCAACTGCTGGCCGCCGTCTTTTGATTTTATACACCTGCACGCAACAAGAATTTCTGGTAAAAGAAGTAGTTTATTTTTTATACATTTTAATTTAATTTAATTTATTTCATGTTTGTAAAGATGGAATTTTGCAGTTGCCTTTCCAATTACTTTCTAATGTGCAAAACATTTGGA